>CM035416.1:63244298-63299298 GCA_020310875.1 Ceratopteris richardii
ATCTTTCAAAATGCCTCTCTTATTGAAAATGTGTATCGTGATACTTGTTGCAATACCAAGCACAAATCAAGCCATATCTCTCAGATATGATACTCGATTATATTCATTAGTGGGTTTTTTTTTGAAGCTCTTGATGAGACACATCCAATGGTGGCATTCACAATCACAAGCCTACTTCAAGTTATAGGAAAAACAAAGAGTGTTGGGAGACTCCAACTCTCACACCAACACTCACAAAGCTTTGCACACACATTAAAATGGTGAAAAGAGAAGGGGAAGGGGTAGATAACACCTCTAGGCACACATTTCATGCATCAAAGAGACAAGCTCCAGGAGAAAAAATATGTAGCCAAAAAGAGGCAAATTCAAAATTCTATTTGTTATTCACTCACAATGGAAAAAAGTCTTTACAAAGAGTCACAAAGTGACTTATATGCATGTGCCCTAAAATTGGACCTTTCACATAAGAGTCTGGCACTTTTCTTATAAATTAGTAAATTCCTACTAATGTACATGAGTAATTCTATAGCATTCAGGGATCATGCATCTAGGAGACTCCTATAGAGCACTTACATGGTTTCTCAAGGTTTTACAATGGAGTTTGGAAAAATGAAAATAGGCCATTTATTGAAAATTTTGGGGCCTACTTTTCTTTACTTATTTCTTGTGCTTCCTTGTCTTCACTCCTCTGCAACACTCTCCCACTCTTAGTCTCCATCTTCCCTTGACAGGCTTCTATGGGTTTTACTGGCATGGTTAGAGGGCTTTCCCGATGTGCAATTGGTGGCTGAACCTGGGATACACATGACAAATGAGGCTTGCTATCCTCACTCTTGTCTTGCGAGCTTGTTCCTCTCTGACCTGATGTTGTAATTTCTTTGTGTATATTTTCTTGAACTACATGCAACCAACAATAGAGGAAGCCTTTAAGAGTCAGTCATTTTTTTACCTTGTCCAAGCCTTAGTCCAATGCTTTCATCTTGCCCTTGATATTCCTTTTATTTATACACTAGGGTTGCTCCATTAATTTTGGTTGCCACACACATCTAGAATCATGTTGAGTACTTTATTCATCATCTTGATTGTTATATCTGGTACAAATGCATACTTGGAGAGCCAAAATTCTATGGTCCTAACCATATATTCTTCAGTAGGTAGGTAACTATGAAGTGGGCTCGGTAATAACAAAAAATTGAGCCACTAGTTATTGATTTTTCCATTAGCCTATTCTTCCCAAAATTGTGGCCATGGGTGATGCCTAGGCACTGAGCAAAATGAAGGATTCACTTGTAGTAAATATGGTGCATCTTGCCAATCCACCCACAGTGTAGAATTCTTCTCCAAAAGTTTTCTCCCCCAAACAAGGTCGTCCTTTTCAAATTCCTCTTGAGTATAGGTAAATGTTGTGCTCATGAAGTTTAGATTGTGGTTTGGATCCTTCTAAGTAATCTTCTTTATATATCGGTGTGTTTGTTCCTTCATAATGCCATATGGTATATTAAATGGCTTCATACCTTTTTCAAGATCTTTGTTATTTATCTTTGCCTCTTTCATCATACGTACTACTGCATCTTCAAAAATTTGTGTCAAGAGAGACACTAGCATTGTTTTCTCTCTCTAACCTAATTCTGTAGTGTACGTCATTGGGTGTTGATCAGGTACTTCCTTCGGTTGATCTTGGATAGGTGAATGAATCATGGGGGGAGAAAGAGGATATACCTCAGTCACCTCAATAGTCAGAGTGGTGCCTTGCACTACTGGTATCCCCATGTTGCTCTTCTGAGGTTCCCTCTCGCCTTGCATTTTCAATAATTGCTCTTGCAAGATTGCAATTATTTGATCTTTCTTGATATTTAGCTCCTTTGCCTCTTTTGTCTCTTCTTTAGCTTTAATTTTTCCTTCACATGCCACTCGTAGCTGATCTGCATCTTGTTGGCATTGTTCTATGTACTTGTCAACTGCATCCTTCCATTTTCTTCTTAGCTCGTAGTGTCTTGTATATACTTGGATTCCCATTGTGCACATAGTGCTTGCTCCTGCTTGAGTTGATCTACATACGCATCCAATTACGCTTTGAGACCCTAGAGCTCCTCATTCACTATTGTTGATGCCTCAATTGCTTAGTTTAACAAGACATTAGGGGAAAAAATGAACCCTGCATGGGCCTTGTAAGGATCCCTAATTTTTAGGGATTAAGCTTAATTATGTTCTTGTTTAAGGGGACAACGTGCATTTAATATGGCACTTTTTAGTAGGTTGGAGTAGGCTTTTTTTTAGGCTTCAGTAGGGTTCTCTCTTTCTTCTTCTAGAGAGAAAGAAAGAGAATCTACTTTCCACATCAACTCATACATGTATTTGAATAAAAAAATGATTTTTTTTAAGAAGTCTCATTTTTAGTGTATATTAACTCAAAAGGGCCTATTTTTTAATATATATGTTAGAAGTCACTTTTTTTGCCCATTTTTTGAAGTTTCTTTTAGAGAAAGTATAATTTTCAAACTCCCTCCAAAAGTAAATGCCACATCATCAAATATGTGACTATGCTTCCCCCAAAAAATGACTTTTTATAAATTTCATTTTTTTCAGCCATACATAGTGGAAAAATACACTTTAACCCATACACATACAAGAAAACATATTTTTTGAGCAAAACATATGCTTTAGAGTCCCTTCCAACCAGTTTTTCATCTTTGTTTTTGATATTGTTGGTCATTAGCAAAGATGGTGTTGACATGTATCACAAACTTCACAGTAGAACATCCTCATGCTCCTGCATCAGCAAGTATCCATGTTCATGTGCCTAGAGAGTTTGCTCCAAATACACAATGCAACAATGATGCCAATTCTCAAAATGAACCTCGTGTAGCTGGAGAAAAAAGTATTGATCTTTGGGCTCATGGTTCAGTATATCCTCTTGATCCAATATCTTCTTACCATCCAACATTCCATAACCTCTCAACTTTACTTCAGTTCATTGGTGCAGGTGAAGCTGGACTATTAGGTTACTGCAAGCGATTATCTACACATTCACTTTCTACTGCTAAGTATTGGTTCCAACAATATCACATCCATCATATAAGGGTGGTCACTTTAGAAAGCACAATCATATCTTTACAAAAACAACTTGCAAATTTGGAACAGGATATTGAAGCAAAACAAAGCACAATTTCAAAGTTAACTGCTAATCTCCAACAGCTAAAAGAGACTCCACCTAGTATGAGACATAGGAAAAGAGCATTGTCATCCTTTGAAGCTCTTTCAAAAGGTGGTGGAGCATGCAAGCGACGTATATATGCAACAAGGTGAGTGTTTGTTTTACTTTTATATGTTTTAATGAAGATTTGTAATGGAATCTTTCATTGTGTAGGTTGTTTATTCAAGACATAACTGCTTCATCAACAACACAAGACCAATTCAAGCTGATGAATAGCTGTATAAAAACCAAAGAAATCACTTCTGCTTTAGATTCACCCATAGGAAAGTGTATTAGAGTTATTGTTGAAGCTGAGTTTTCAAAGAAGTTAAAAAACCTTATCATAGTGCAAGATGTGCAGGCAATATGTGATGAAGCGGGCATCGGTAGAAATGGGTATACTGCAATGTACACCCTTCTCAGGCAACCCTTACAATCACAAGGTATTTCTCAAAGTATATTTCCATGCCCATATAAAGTGTCTATCAATAAAAAAAAACTTCAAATGAGGATGTGACTCGTACTATTGGACAATATTTATTCATAGAAGACACTATGCCTGCCTCTGTTTATCATCCAAATATTCCCAAGAAGCAATAAAAAATCCTATCTACACAAGGATTTACTTACACTAAATTCAACAATATATTTGTGGATCTTCAAAAGCTTCAACAAGCAATGGTTCACTTTTATAGTTCAACAATCAAAGGTACCCCTACTACATTTTATTTGGTGTTGAAGTTTTATTGCATTCAAGTGTCATATTAAGATAATGTTTTCTCTTTTGTGTAGACTATAATGTTAAGTTAAAGTTCATACTGAAGCTTGATGAGTGTCAAATCATAAAGGGTCGGCGACTAGAAAGTTTGAGTGTGACGCTAATGAATGAAATTATGGACCATGCAATGAGTGATGAAACTTTAGGAGGAAGGGACCATTTGACTTACAGTGTGCAATCAAAGAGAGATATCTGGTGGTTAGGTGCTATAGAAGTTCCCAAAGAAACAAACAATGTTATTTCATGGATTTTTAGTAGGACTCCATGGATTACGAAAGTAATCTCTTCTCAAATACATGGAAAAAAGCTTTTTGTAGATGATATAGGTGATTTTGAGGTAGAATGGCATTTGGGTGGAGACCTTAAGAGTATAAAATGCATGTTAGGTTGTAAACAAGGAGCATCTTCTCTCTATCCTTGCCCATATTGTACACAAGGTTACAAAGGATCTAAGAGACAATCTAAACCTGCAAGGGCATTGATGAGAGTTGATGACTCTCAAGAAATTAATGAAACAGACTCATCGAATCACAAGGAATGGGAGATATCACTTTTGAGGTGTCCAATGTTACAGGAATCGACTCGTGATAAAATAAGCAATGATTGGAACCCCATTATTCCATTTCCATTAGTCAATGTTCACTTTTGTACTTTGCATGCATTCATGAGGATCTTTGATACGCTTTTGAAGCTCCATGTTGAATATGCATTTGCAATAAAACCACTAGAGAGGTCTACAATAGCAATCCAAAAAATAGAAGATCTTTTGAATTCTATAGGTTGTCATGGTGGCCACGTATCTTTAGTTGTTAAGAAGTATGGTGAGTCTCAAGAGATTTTACAACAAGTTTCGATGACTGGGAAGAAGGCAAGATGTTTCTTTAAAAGAGATGTGAATAGTCAAGATGATGGGAAATGGGAGCTTTGGAAGGACCTCTGTTCAATTACAACAGACAATGATAGTCAGATTGATCTCATTAACAAGCGAAAGAAGGTTTGGTCATCATTCGATCAATTGTTACATTTGATGTGTTTGGTTTCCACTAATGCTTCACAACGAGAATTATTCCAAGTGACTTTGAAGGAGTTTACACAGTCATTCATCTTATCTTGGGGAGAAAGCAACATTACACATTACATAGTAAGTTTCGCTTACATTTTCTTATTTGGTCTTAAACCTATGTGTATATCTTATTGACCATATCATAGCATATTCTTTTTGCACATGGAGCATATTTTGTGAATCGATATGGGTCATTGGACATTTTTCGCACACAAGGAATGGAGAAGTCACATTACAAGGCCAGAGGTGTTTACTTTAAAAACACTCATCATGGGGGTGGTCTACTCCAATCAAACTATTTATAAGAAATGTTCAATTGGTTTTTTCATGCAACATTCGCTAGAAAATATGTAATGGAACGAGCATGTGAGTCATGAATAGCAAAGATTACACGAAAGCTACAACATGATATTGCAAGAGAGAAGTGGATGTCATCGTGAGGACAAAACCATAAAGATATAATAGATTGATTGCACATGGAAATTGGAAAAACAATAATTGGTATTATAAAGTTTTTACAATTGGCTCTTGGCCTTGAGCCTCTCCACTACATTCTTTCTTCTCTGAAAAGATAGTGGCAATTGGTAAGTCAAAATTGATTGCGGTATTAACTAAGGGTCTGTCAATCCAAGACCTAAAGCTATTCCTATTTGATGTAATATTTTTCATCTAAAGTTAACTCTTAGGGTAGTAAGGGCAAGGGACTTCCTAACTAGAAATGTACAATTGGTCCCTTGCATTATTGTAGATAGGCACAAAACTTTGCTCAAGGCCTTCAGCCACCAAGTCATGAAGACAAAATCTTCCTTTGGCAATTTTCCAATGTAATGTGCCAAGGAAAAGCCATGGCCCCGAGAAACACGGTCACCACCACTCCTTGCTGCAAATTTATCCACTTCAATTGTTTCCTTCACATAGACAATCATAAAATTAAATAGATACATCTTGTATGAATATGAGACAACCATAAATGTCATTAGAGACTTACATCTTGAAGCCTGTCTTCATCCTCTCCTCTTCCCATTGCATCTAGTGGAATCGATGAATGGGCGA
The DNA here is from genome assembly GCA_020310875.1 of Ceratopteris richardii. Lineage (NCBI taxonomy): Eukaryota > Viridiplantae > Streptophyta > Polypodiopsida > Polypodiales > Pteridaceae > Ceratopteris > Ceratopteris richardii. Next base: position 63,250,386 of record CM035416.1, read on the forward strand.
TGCCACTTTGCTCCACAACAGGGGATGTTGGAATCTTCTTCTCCAAAATCCTTTCCCTTGCTGCGGCCAGATCTTCTTCAGTGGCATCTTGGTTGGCATGGATCAAAATCTCTTCACACACAAATGCAATGGTGTCCGCAACTGAATCACCAAGTGGAATTGTTGCCTTTTCGATAATGTAAGAAGTGTTGTCCATGGGAACATCCGAGGTTGAGCAAAAAATACTAAGGCATTCGTCGAGGTGTAGACCGAATGCCTTCTCAATATCGTGCAGGAAAAAAAATTCCTCTCCGTCAACAAGTACAATTGAAAACATTTCCATCTCTACCTCTGGTAGAGTGAGTTCCACGGGGTCTAAGTTGGAGGGTGGACTGTTCTGTGTACTAGCTTCCTTTAATTTGTCCACTACTCCTTGAGGAAATTCTCTGGAAATTTTTTGACTCTCTTCTAATAAGTTGAGAGCTTTTGTCTGGGGTTCCTTCTTGTCATCTACGAAACCCCTAGTAACAAGATGGTGTAGGTCCATGGGTGAAGGTTCGGGCTTCTCATTGAAAAAAAAGATGGTTGTTGCTACATAGGAAAGATATTTTCTTCCCATTTTCCTTTTCTTATTTAATTGTTTAATTAAGGGCACTGTGTCATCTAACAGGTGCCCTGAACTCTCAGCAACAGCCATGAAACGCTTTAAGCGCTTCGCAAACGCCTCATCTCCTTTATGAATGTAGAAAAGTAGGTCACAGGGGACCCATTTACACTCATATGCTGGAATATCTATGGCATATCTTAATATGTAGAATTCCATAAAATCTATGATCTCATCGATCACATCGGAGTTCATGGCTATTGTCCCTTCAAGATTAGGGACTCTACAGACTAGGTCATACAAATCTGTACGACCATTGTAGTCTGTAGTATCCAAAAACCCCATGAATAGATCTCGAGGAGATTTCATGGGAGTGGAAGTGCTAGCAGCCATTGCTTGCGCACGAGAATTCTACTGGCTTGTCTGTGCTTTCTAGCTCTTTAAGAGTGCAAATGTGAGAAATGAGCACATAGAACCCATTTTTATAGCAGTTTGAAGTTTTTAAACTGAGTGGGCCCACTTTTAAAAGTATAGAATAAAGAAGTGCAATTTCAAAAAATGTGTTTCTGATGACAAAATAATGCACAGAAAAAAACATGAGCAACCATATTTCAAAGTAGTGAACAAACTATTTGACATTCCAAAAGTTTTGAAATTACCATTGCAGAGAAGAAGGTATATACAATATCTAACATGAATCCATTGTCCTACTTTTTACAAGGTTCTTGAAAGTGCAAAAACCATGAGATACAATGACTAGGGACCAAGAAGTGACATTATGAGGTTGCAAAAGAACTATGACAATGAGAGTTCTGTTCCATCTTTGCTCCAACCTACAGGGAATTTCATTTTATATTCCATTCTTCTGCCCACCTGTAATCAATTTGCAAGAAATTCAAGTCATTAAAGTAAAATAAACAATAATGAAAAGATTACTTTAACAAAAGCATGAAACATTTCTCACCTTATGTCCTTGAATTTTGAATTTGGATTGAGATAGTCCTTCAAACCCCATAATCATCAAGTGTTCTCTTAGATTAGCCAAGATCCAATGATTATTCACTAAAATAGTTTCTGTTTCATTGTTGGGCAATATAAGCTTTATTTCAAATGAATGTAAAGATCCCTCTAAACTTTGAAATGGTATCCATTTGCCAAGTTTGCACATCCAAGGATCATAGTAGAATCTGATGTATAATGAAGTACGTTCTTTCAAATATCGAAATCATATACCTGTTCCACCTATTTTACAAAGATATTTATCACCTTTTGCAATTCCTTCCATCAAACCCCAATTTTCACCAAGAAGACTTTCACTTGCTCGTATGTGATATCTTTACACATGAACATGGTGGAAGTCTCTTGGAATGAGAATCCTTGGAATAAATATACAAAAAATGAATGGGAAAAGACCAGTGCAAACCTATAGACCTAGACACTTTTGTGAATTTCAAAGAGTTATGTATATCAATTACCATCTTTTGTTTCAAAGATTATACGAACCATATATCAGGTTTTGGCCACTCCAAGATAAGAAGAGAATGTACTTCAATTCTCTCTAACCTTCCAAAACCATTGATTGTAGAGGGTACAACATATCTATGTGTGTAAAAGAAAACTCTATCATGGTAAAGTTGAGCAGGAGATATATTTGGAAAGACTAGTGCACCAACATCTACATGCAATGCCTGGAAAGTAATTGTAAGACTATGAAGTGGTTGCTCTTCCACCAAAGTAGAAGGAAATATATCTGAAACAAACAAAAACATATCTAAATAGTTCATAAATATATCCGACACAAGAAAACAGAAAATATTGTAGAGTAATACTTACAATTCACAGGATATCTCATACTACTAGAGTTTTCAAGTTTCATAGTTGCCATTGTAAAAACATGTTGCACAATAGCAACCATCCCATAGTCTTTGTGCTTCTTGAAGCCAAGTAACTTTCCCTTCCAATGAAGATCTAAGTTTCCATGATCTCTAACTCGATGAGGCCCAACTCTGGAGGGTTGCATGTACACCCATGCACCTTTGGAGTACTCATGTGATAGCCACTGTCCATCTGTGGCTTTGATATTGTGACATCTTAATGTGAGGATTTCATCTTTTGCTCGCCTAGAAGCTTTAGATGTTGTCATTGAAGCTAAAGGTCTTCAAGCTACAACAATAATTCGAGATAGGAGATGTAGCTAGGTTGGAGTGTAGAAACAGGAGCTTCAATGGTGTGCTACAGAGTGAAAGTAGTGGGAAAAGATGACTTTTTGGGACCTGGGTATGAAAATGTGAGGTTCAGGAGGGAAGAAACTCATTTTTGAGTATTTTTGAAAAAACCCATTTTTTTCAGCTCAAAACATGCATGGATTTTGAATTTGGGGTCAAAAAGAGTACTTTTGACCCTAAAAAGTAATGGGGGGTCCATTTTCAGGTGTTATGATGAGTTTTTTAACTTTTTAGAAATTTTGAATTTTTGGGCCCAACTGAGTTACAAGATTCCTTCTCTCTCTAGAGGCAACTCATTACATAAGGCAGAAATATGTCCCCTCTCCCCCCTTCAGCCTAGTATTTTATAGGGCATAGACTGTGGCCACCACCCTCTTCTGATTGGTCCATCACTAATCAATCCTTAATCTAAAAGGCCCATTCAGGGTTCATTTTTTCCCCTAATGATTGAGTTCATCAATTCTTTATTTTGATTTTGTAAGGATTCTAATCCATCCATATAGATTTTAATTTGTGCCTCTAGAATCTTTCTTCTGCTAGTTAGATATACCTTTTCTGCTTCACATAAATCATATTGCCTTTTTACTTCCATAGTCTCATTCTTTAGCATTTCCTTTTCCTTCTTCATTTCATTTAGTTCACTTCGCAATGTTGCATTATGTTCTTTTAATTTTCCAATCTCTTCAGTGGCTATTAGTGACTCTGCTTTCTTCTTTGCAAGCTCTTGTTGTGTCTTCATGACTTTTTCAGATAATTCTTCACTTAGGGCTTTGAATTGATTCCTTTCTATGTGAGCATGTTCATAATCTTTATCTCCGTCCACTAACTCTTGTTGTGCATTCATGGCAATTTGGATCATTTGTTTAACTACATGGTCACATCTACGTTTAGCCATGCTTGAAGAAAAATGGGTAGTTATCTTGTGAGCACATCCTTTCCTTCATTAACATGTATTGTTTCATTGAACGGATAATGGATTTGGAGTTGTACATGCAACTCAGCTTCAATGTCTTGATCAACTTTAGAGCTACCACCTTCATATACTATGTCCATTGGAGATCGCTCTGCCATTACTCTGATTGGTTTGATTGGTTCTTTGTTCTTTTGCTCTTCCTCTTGTTGACATTCTTCCTTTAGATGAGCCTCTTGTCTATCTTCGGTGTTTGGCTTGCTTGCTACTTCACATTGATCCATCTCTTGATCCAATTCATCCCATCTTCCATCATCATCAATGTCAGTGTTGAGATCATCATTCAATGTAGAGGGCTCATCCTGGACATTTAAATCAAAGCATGAGCTAGTTCAAGGCCCAACTCTTGAATTGATTGATCTGAGATAACCTTTTTCCTTGTTTTTTCCTTTCCTTTGCCTCCCTCATTTGCTGATAGTGGTGACCTTGAACAATTAGGTTTACCTTCCCTTTCATTTATGTATGAGTGGTTTCGAGGGCATCCTCTAGTTCTGCCTTGGTAATGGGGGGCGTTTGCACTAGGATGGACTTCGGAATTGCACATATGCATTTGGCTGATGGTGCAACAGCGTAGCGACAGTAATTGCTCATGAATGAATGACTCTCCTCCCAACCAAATGCCTCTATATATAGCTCTCTCCAGGGGACTACCTTCTTGGGCAGGTGAATGCTAATCATCCAAGTGTCAGCCATGTAACTATATGTGCGCCAAGTGTCCAGTGGATGCTTCTAGAAGGTTCTAGAGCTCTTTGGGCAAAATACTCTTCCCATGTACTCCATGGGGATTGAACCCAAGACCTCGTCCTTCACACCCTTGAGCCTTAACCATTAGGCTAAGTGGATTACTTGGTTACAAGAGTAAATGACCTACCAGTAAGTCTAGACTCGAGATCTTTGGCCACACAAACGAATGACCAAACGGAATCCGATTTCAGATCTGTCTGAACCAATCGGATCCCTAGATCACCAACTTACTTTATTACATTCTTCCCAAAACTTGAAGAACATGCATTCATTCAAACAGGTTATTTACTTAGAACTTGAAAGTAAAAAACCTTATCATATTCTAGATCTTGAAGAACATGATCGGTTTATCTACTAAAAAATTGAAAGTAGAAAACCTTCTTTATTTGGGGCCAACTTAAAACTTGAAAGCTGGAAAACGTCGTTGGATTGTGGAAACTTTTTCCCATGTTGAATTTTCTTCAGTTCCATCCTTCCATTTTACTAAGCACTCTTCATACAAGTGGCTTCTTGTACGTTTATCTCGGGTGCGAAGTATCCTTTCAGGTTCATGAGGAACTGTTTCATTTACTGGAATAGGAAGTATGACCTCATGTCCAACTAGATTATCTGAATCTGTTAGACTCTTCCTAAGTCGGCTAACATGGAACACTGGATGAATCCAACTATCATCTGGAAGTTGTAATTCATAAGCCCACAAACCAACTTTCTTGGTGATTGGAAAAGGACCGCAATATCTAGGCGACAACTTGGCGCATTGACCAGTCTTGAACTTTTCGATCTTTCAGGAATACGAAGATAAACTTGATCGCCAACCTGAAAAGTAACATCTCTTCGCTTTGGATCGGCATAAGCTTTTGCACGATCTTGAGCTTTCTTTAAGTTTTCTTTAGCTAACTTGAGCTTAAAGTTCATGTCTTGAAGGAACTCTTGAGCTGCTTGAACTCGTTCATTATGAAGTCCCACTGCATAAGGAGACCTAGGCTGGAAACCGTACATCAACATGAATGGACTAAATTCAGTTGATGTATTCTTGGCACTGTTATAGGCAAACTCAGCTAAAGGAAGATAATCTTCCCAATCAGTCTGTTTGGAAGTAACATAAGCTCTAAGTATGTCTTCCAAAATCTGATTGACTTTCTCTGTCTGTCCATCCGTCTGGGGATGTTCAGCTGTACTTAAACTTAGTTTAGTTTCAAGTCTACTAAAGACTGCTCGCCAAAAATGACTTGTAAATCGAGCATCTCTATCAGAAACTATGTCTACTGGAAGACCATAGAGTCTATAAAGTTGATTTACAAATATTTTTGCAAGTTCTGGAGTCTTATAAGTAGTCTTGACTGGTATAAACTGAGCAAGTTTAGTCAATCGATCAACTACAACCCAGACTGAATCAAAGCCCTTCTGAGTGCGGGGTAATCCAGAAATGAAATCCATGGAAATGCTTTCCCACTTTCCTTTGGGAATTTCCAAAGGATGTAGCAATCCTCCAACTTTAAGTCGTTCAAACTTATTTACTTGACATTTATGGCACTTAGACACATAGTTTTGCACATCACGATGCAAACTAGGCCAATAAAAATGTCTTTTCACTAACTCATAGGTTCGGTTAATACCAGGATGTCCTGCACTTGGAGCATCATGGCATTCGAAAAGTACTTGATTTCGTATGTCCACTATACTTGGGACACAAACCTTACCTTTATAAAGCAAATATTCATCTTGGAGAGAATAGTGTTTAAACTTTCTCTCAGAAGTACTTGCTTCAGTTTGTTTATCTTGTTCAGCTGCTTTCCATGCTTGACTGAAGCTTGGATCCTCTTTGCAGCTTCCTTTCAAAGTTGAAATAAATTCACTTTGAATTTGTACAAAACTTAGATTGTTCAACATAGGCATCCGACTTAGGGCGTCTGCCACTGCATTGAACTTTCCTTTTCTGTACCTGAGCTCATAATCAAACTCTTGTAACTGTTCGGCCCATCTTGCTTTTCTACCTCTAAGATCAGGTTGGTTTGCAAACCACTTTATGCTCTCTTGATCAAAAACTATGGTCAGCTTTGATCCATATAGATAATGGCGCCATTTCTTTAGAGCATTTATAATAGCGAACATCTCTCGCTCATAGGTAGAGTAGTTTTGCTGAGCAGGACTTAGCTTTCTACTCTCGAAAGCTATTGATCGACCATCTTGGCTTAGTACTGCTCCTACTGCAGATGAACTTGCATCTGTCTCTAATTGGAAAGGCTTGTTCGGATCTATGATCTGTAGAACCGGGGCCGATGCTAAAGCAAGTTTAAGTTCTTGAAAACTCTTTGCTTGCTCTTCTTTCCAATTTAACTTTTGATGCTTCCCTTTGAGTTGATCCGTCAAAGGTACTGCAATCTTGGCATATCCAGCCACAAACTTCCGATAATATCCGGCCAATCCGAGAAAACTTTGTAGTTCTCGAACCGTCTTGGGCTCAGGCCATTCAAGAATCGCTTGGACCTTTTCAGGGTCAACTTTGATTCCTTCCGCGGAAATAATATGACCTAAATACTTTACTTCTGGGGTAAAGAATTCACATTTTGACTCTTTACCGTAAAGTTTATTATCGCGAAGAAGTTGAAAAACTTTTTTCAAGTGCTCTAAGTGACTTTCATGATCTTTACTGTAGATCAAAATATCATCGAGAAAATCTACAACAAATTTTCCCAAATACGGCTTAAGCACTTGATTCATCAAAGTCATAAATGTTGCGGGTGCGTTTGTCAACCCGAACGGCATCACTAAAAACTCGTAATGACCAAACTTTGTTCGAAAGGCTGTTTTAGGAATATCATCATCTTTGATTCTGATCTGATGATAACCTTGGCGTAAATCAATCTTAGAAAAGATTGTAGCTCCCTTTAAACTATCGAAAAGATCTTCGACTAGTGGCATGGGATACTTGTTCTTTATCGTAAGATTGTTTAACGCCCTATAATCTACACACAGCCTCATAGTTCCATCTTTCTTTTTCACTAGAAGGATGGGTGCTGCCCATGGAGACTGGCTTGGGCGGATAAATCCTTTATCCAAATACTCTTGGATTTGATTTTCCACCTCCTGATTTTGGACATAGGGGAGGCGGTATGGGTTTTGAGATTTTGGCTTGGTACCCGGAAACAGATCTATGCCGTGATCGATGTTTCCACGAGAGGGTGGCAAGCCGTAGGGGAGTTCCTTAGGGAACACATCTTTAAATTCCTTCATTAAATTGTTAAATTTAACATAAACTTCTCGAGGAATAAAGGACGAGACATAAGAAACTTGATTTATATTATCAGAATCGATTACATCGGTGCCAAGGACAAGAAAAGCTTGAGTCCTGGCTTCATTATTGACAAGTTTCTGAAGTTCAGTGTATGATATCAAAGGGATACTTGGAACATCATGCTCACCCTTGATCTTATACACAACTCCGTCGCGCTGGAATTCCAAAGTATTTGTAAAATAACACCTGGTCAATGAAGGACCTAGACTCCATAGCCACTCTCTCCCTAAAACGAGATCTACCCGATCCATATTCATTATTTGGAAGTCCAAGGTGTCTTTAAATCCTTGGATTTCTAGTTCCAAATTACAAATCATTGTGTCCCAAACACGGGTGTCTTGACCGTGCATCATGGAGACAATGTATTTATGAGGCGATGGTTCCTGAGGAAGAGCCAGTTTTTTTACTAACGCATAATTGATAAAATTATGCGTAGCAGAGTCATCCACCATTATCCGGATGGTGTGATCTTTTACTGATCCATGCAACTTGACCAAATCATGTGGACCAAACTCTTGAGGTTGCCACATGTTTTTGGAGATTTGACATGAATGGGTACTGTCGCAGTGCATAATCTGAACCTTCTTTGCACTTGAATTTGCATCCAAGTTCAAAGATTGAATCAGATGGATTTGCTGCTTACCCTTTCCCTTACTTTCTCTTCCGACTGGACAGGCACGGCTTTGATGTCCAGGCTTAAGACATTTAAAGCACAAGTTTTCTTTTTGCGCTTTATCATGATCTTCTGGAGAAAGGATGTGTCTAAAAACACGAGGTTTCTTAGACACCCTTTCACTAGATCTAGTCCCTTTACCCTTACGCTTAAAGTTATTCTTCTGGGAATAACTGCTTTCCTGCGTGACATCCAAGCGTGAATTGTCCTCATAAATCTGTGCGACCTTAATCGCCTCTTCAAGGGATTTAGGCGCATGCCTCTTAACTTCATTACGAATTCGCTGGTTAAGTCCTCTGACAAAACCGCGAAGTCGATGGAAGTCATCTAAATTCTTTAACTTCAGAATTACATCTCTGTATTCTGAAATATACACCAATAGCGGTCTACCCTTCTGCTGAATTTTATCCCATGCTTCCCAATTGCGTTCCTCCTCATTCTCAGGGAGAAATTCTTTCTTGAAAAGATGGGAAAATTCATTCCAAGTGGTAGGTTTCTTGTGAGTCTCAGAGAGACTCATCCACCATGTATAAGCTTTCGGTCCTAGCGACAAACTGGCTTCTACTACCCTCACATGATCGGGGGTATGTTTGAGTTCATGGACATCTTTCCATTTCTCTAAGAAAGTCAAAACCGCGTCCTTATTCCTATCCTTATCCTCTCCAGAGAAATAAGGAGGACGGATCTCTTTTCCCAAAGAGAGATCCACAGGGCGGTTATGAGTTTCTAACATCCCTACCGAAGCAACACACAAGGGAGTAGAAGACGCTAGACTAAGACGGCTCATACTTCCCGCTAAAGGAAACATATCTGTATGGGGAGAGGATAATCCCTTATCCTTTTCCATCCTAACAGACATCGATGAAGTTGCGATCGTATCTGTGTGACTACCTAAAATAGTCTTACTGATATCCTTAGGCGTCTGAAGTAAGTTCAGAATGGCCTTAAGGTGATCCTGGATTCCATCAACAGATTGACGGAGTACTGCAACCTCATCCGGAATGCTGGACAACTGTCCAAGCTTTTGCTCAACTAGCAACATCCTACTTTCCATATCTTTCCTCTCGTTTAAAGTAGTGTTTGTTTCCCCTTTTCTCGCAGAATCCTCAACGTCTAATGCTACAATCGTTGATTCTATTTTAGATGCATCAGACGCATGACTAGTATTTGAAACCATAGGTGCAGATGAATGCAATGCACGTGCAACTATTGGTGGTCTAGTCATGAATGAGGATGTTACTAACATAGGAATGGAAACATACATGGACGCACTAGTAGTACTTGTAAGCGAAACGTGGCTAGAAGTCCCCTCCATCGCACACAAAGCGTTATTAAACTTACTAAGTATTCCTAACGCAAGAAGTGTGTGCAACAAAATCAAAAGAGCTATGCAAGAATGTCACAAGAAATCGTCCCTGATGATTTGGTCCGTTGAGGTCGACTTGATTGTAGCCGAGAGCGCTAGAATTATGACGAAGATAGGCCTCCAGATCTTCACTCCACAGCTCCACTTCTATTGAACTTTACTCGAACTTTTAGCTTTCTACAGCTTGGACCACCACATAAATGTACTCGGGTTCGGATGGGGAAATAAGCAAACTCCAAAGGTTAATCAAAATGAGATGATTTCGGCTCGGGATTAGCAGAGCAGAAATTTAATTGAACTGTATATGTTATGCAGAGAACGAAATCACGAAGAACCTTTACTTCAGTGGATAAAGCCCTGAAGTTTCTCTGCAAGGTCGTGGGATCGAATCCCGGCGCCCTCCCGATGGTAGTTCAGCTTTTTTGGCCGGGTGAAGATGTCTGCTTCAGCGCGAATTAAGAAAAATTAATCACCTTCTCAGCAGTACTCCCGTGAACTGTTCTGGGCTAATGGATAGGCGGACACGCTCGCTTAAACAGGTCCCGTGTTCGATCACCCGCGGACCTGCAGCAGAGAGGATCAACTTCTGTTATATCTTCACGCGGACGGTGATGCTCTTCTAGATAGAGCAGCGTGCTCCAATCGGGGGGACGGGGGTTCGATCACCCTCTGCTTCACCAAAAATATTTTCTTTTGGATCTTCTTCGATGAAGCCTCCTTCAGCGAACCAATGATTCTATAATGATCTGCTCCTTAAAGGATATCACGAACAGCGCTTCTCTCCGTGGATAAGGAAGCGCCCTCTCACCTGAGGGGCGGGAGTTCGATTCCCTCGCCAAACACTACAGAGATGATATACTCTTTTTAATACTCTTTTGCTCTAATCTAAAGCATGAGAATGATTGCGACAAGCATCTCAATGCGGGCGGGGGCAGAATTCGCACGTCAAAAGTCCGAGCAAGAAGATGAAAGCTATGGAGATGGCTCTGATACCAATGCAACAGCGTAGCGACAGTAATTGCTCATGAATGAATGACTCTCCTCCCAACCAAATGCCTCTATATATAGCTCTCTCCAGGGGACTACCTTCTTGGGCAGGTGAATGCTAATCATCCAAGTGTCAGCCATGTAACTATATGTGCGCCAAGTGTCCAGTGGATGCTTCTAGAAGGTTCTAGAGCTCTTTGGGCAAAATACTCTTCCCATGTACTCCATGGGGATTGAACCCAAGACCTCGTCCTTCACACCCTTGAGCCTTAACCATTAGGCTAAGTGGATTACTTGGTTACAAGAGTAAATGACCTACCAGTAAGTCTAGACTCGAGATCTTTGGCCACACAAACGAATGACCAAACGGAATCCGATTTCAGATCTGTCTGAACCAATCGGATCCCTAGATCACCAACTTACTTTATTACAGATGGCATCCTAGATGCCTCTTCAAAACTCATATTTCTTTTGGATCCTCTCTTTGTTAGTTGAGCACTTGTGCCAGTCTCCTCTATGATTACCACACCACATTTTCTTTTAGGTACAATGGTTGATTTGACATATTTCCCCATTTCTGATGTACATGGCATTTCCCTTAGATACTCATGGATATTCATTGCATGGTAGATTAGTATTGTCAAAGCAGTGCTACCATTCAAGAATTTCCTAATACCCCAATGCTTATGTGCTTCAAATAATCTTTCTTGGACAAATGGGTCAGTTTGATCTGGATCTCGATTTGGTTTACCACATGAGAGAGTAGTTAAACCACAATTTTCTAAGGTGTTGTATATCTATGCATGCTCGGGAAACAAAAGTGTTGATGCACTAAGTGCACTTCCTCCTCGATGTCCATTTGATTAATGTCCAAAAAGTTTCTCTTCTTAGCTTCATGGCTTTCATCTTTAAGATCTATAATGCCATCATTTATCCATCCAAATGCATCTTTAATCAATTTGTGAGTAAACTGGATGGTCTGTCGTTCCCCTTGTAAGTTCATAACCTTTGCTTTTTGTATAGAAGGCATGTTGAGAGGAGGGTGTAGCATGTTCATTACTTGGGTGCATCTCTCGAAATCTGGTTTATAGATTGGAAACCGCAAATAAGCTTCAATTCCTAGTTTCGTCCATGTGTCCATCATTCTTAGTAATTCGTGAAGGATTTTAAAATCCTGACTCATCATAGGGAATATGTGGTCATGTTGCATGATCTTTATAGTGACTAAGAAAATTTTCTCTACTATTGGCTAGTCATCTCAAAACCAATGACCTTTTGCTTTCACCAAACATTCCAACGGAAAGACATGTATCTCTATCTGTTGGGTAGCTTCAAAATCTTTAAAAGCATTTTTCACTTTGAAAAGAAAAATATGATCGATGTGATGATTTTGAATAATGTACTTCATATTTTTGTGCTCAAGCCATCAATCCCCTTTCACATAGTTGAGAAAAGTGTGATACTTGAAGGTATTTTTTTATTTTTTCCACTTTTTATTTGCTGAAAAGAAACATAACACGTTAATCAAAGCCAAAGCTATGGTTAGCAATAGTTAGAAGAAGTCCTAGACTACTATAGTATAGTTTTTGTCCTATTTCCTTCGAAGGAAATAAGCATCACTAAACCATTTGAAAAATTTTTGTGCCGAACGCGAGGCCTTGTGGTGTGTCCCTACTGTGCATAGTCTGGGCGCATTGAACCCAGCATGATTGCAAATCTGATGTTGCATTTTCAACTATCGTATTTCTTGATGGTCTTTTGGTCTCCACATTTGGTGTGTAATTTAATCCTTCTTTGTTGTTATGTGTCTCGGTTCTAATGTTCCTTCCTTGGTTTTGATTCTCCATATATATTTGCCTTGCTTTTGGACTTTTGTTTGCCTTGTTGATACTCATCATCTTTTGATGGGTTTGGTACTTATTTTGGTTAAAACCTTTACTTCCTCCTTTGCTCTCTCCAATGTGTTCTTTGGTATCCACACCTGCTTCTGTGGTCTTTGAGCTTCCACTAATTGTTTGGGTTAATTCCAAACACTAGTAAATTCCCATTCTTCATTGTGTACAAGATTTGTAGACTCTATTTTGGGTGTAGGGACCTCTACAACAAGCATTCTAGCCTCTTTTTTCTTTGCCTCTTTTGTAGCCAATTTTGGATAACTCTTTATGACATGATCATTTTCTTTACAGTATTTGCAAAACATTTTTTGCTTTTCTATTTTCTTCTTTTCATTTTCATCCTTCTTTGATTGTGCAGAATTAGCAGATTTCTACTTACTAGTAGATGAGCTCCATTTACCTTTGCCCTTCTGACTAGCCATGAAAGCCTGATCTTCTTGTAGTAGAATAGAAATCCTCAAATGTTAAGGCATGTGGATTGCCTTTCATCATCAATGGAAGAGTAGAAGCAAAACTCTGATATGAATCTAGAAGATCATTTAGAATTCATGTGCTCACTCTCCAACTATTTTTGGAGGTAAGCAACACGAGCCTCATTCCTTGCATGGTATAAAGTGGTAAGTGTATCCTAAGCATCCGTTTTTATTTACTTATGCATTACTCAACCAAATATTCAGTTTATTGTCTTAGAGATGAGGAGGTTTATGCATTGCCCATGTCTTAAGCATCGGCAAGCAGTCAAGTGCATCTTTCTCTACTTGAGTGATACCCCACTACTTTGATTATTTTATCCCAAGGGGAATCACTACTACCAAATTTACATGCTTTTTTGGAGTTTGACTGGGTTAGTTGCTATGACACTCATGTGTCCGCCAGTGGTTTTTTGCTTCATGCTTGGTAGCTCATGCATATCTTGGTTGAGCAAGAAGCAACCTACTATGGCCATTTCTAGTTGTTAGGTTGAGTATAGGGTAGCTTTCACAATGATTGTTGAGTGTCTCTGGCTCCGATGCCTTATGGCTGATTTGGGTGTTGGTTAGTCTTCTATCACCACCAACTTCACTAACAGTTAGAGCACGTTGGAAGTTGCGAGGAACCCTATGTTCCATGCTCAATCTAAGCACATTGAGGTGAAATATCATTATGTCATAAAGAGGTTCTCTATTGGAGAGATCATTTTGGCATATGTGCCCACACAGGAGAACATTGCAGACCTTTTCACAAAGGCTGTGCTAGGGAGAAGTTTAAAGCTTTTCGCCAAGCTTTGGGCTTACTTCCTTTTGTGGATTGATTCCACATAGCTTGGAACTTCCTTATACATGAGGGCCAACTCCTTTTTCACCGCATCACTCCCACGGGGGATTTGTTGAGGTATTGATGTTTGTGAACAAACCAGGACCACTAGGAACTTTTTCCCCTCTTTAGAAGGTTTTTTCCCCCCGCTTGTATATATGCCTGTAGCCCTAATGGGTCACTTACCTTTGTACATTCTCTTGGTAATACATTCAGTATTGTGTGTTGTGCTCCAAGCTTCTTCTTCTTCCTTGTGTTGTTTGCATGCTTTATTAGATCTTACTCCAAGAATTCTCTTTATCTCTCGTCGGGTGCAATTTTTATAAGGGATTCCTTTACATATTGTCTTCTAACTATAGTATTGGAGTTTTAATTGATTCTTTGACTTTTTTATTTCTAACCTCTCTCTCTCTCTCTCTCTCTCTCTCTCTCTCTCTCTCTATATATATATATATATATATATATATATATATATATATATATATATATGTGTGTGTGTGTGCGTGTGTGTATGTATGTATCCATGTATCTACGTATGTATGTATCGATGTGTGGATATACATGCATGCATATATGTCCGTATGCATGCATGTACTTATGTATGTATGCATGCATGCATGGATGTTATTGGTGCTAGTGTGACTAAACTTATATCTAATTTCATTTTCCGAGCACTCTCGGTAAAAAGTTAGAAAAAGGTAATCAGCCTATGAGAAAACATTAAAAATGCTTGGTTCGAATCACAAGAAGAAACTTCATTTGATTTTCAAACCATTTGACTCAATCCAACCGAATAACCTCTAGTACAGGGTTCAAAGGTCTTGATCAATCTTGCGAAAAAAAGAACAAAATGAATGGATTTTCTTTGAGCATATCATCCCCACATTAAAGTTGTGTGTTGAAGATGGGACATTGTCAAGAACTTCAATGTCTGAAAGTGAAGAAGCTGAGAATACTTGGTACCTCTTCTTCAATGCACGAAAAATTTTAGGTATGAAATCTTCGTTTTTGAATTTCATGCTAACTTTGAACACAAATGTGGAAACCCAAACTTGACTCAATGGGAAATGGAAGTTCCAACAATGAAAAGTAAGGCGGATTATGAAGTTCTATATTTCATTCTAGTCATAGCATTTATGCGGCTCATAGCATTTATTCTATGCAGAATTTAATCTGAGGAAGCTAATATGGCGATGCAAATATTGATTATAATAACTCCATAATTTTCATGTACACATTCATTTTGGACCTGAATTGATCTCCCGCTAAGAGCATCTGTTATATTTCATATGATCTTATGTTAATCACTTTGTTTCTTCATTTTGAGAATTTCTAGCATGGCGGCCATGAGAAAGAACAGACTAAATCAAATCAGATTAAGCATAGACCTGGTCAAATGGAATCTCTTGCTTCTAACATTTGCTACTGTAAAAAAATCAATGATCTGAAACTCAATGATGTTAATCTTTCACATTTCAGATCATTAATTTTTAAATACGTTGCATTTGTTATCTTCAGGGATCCTTATTGTCGTCACGAAAAATGCGCAATCGACATTACTGTTAAAGCTGAGCATGATTTATATAAATCTTACTTTTTGGTTTTCAGTTCAGGTATATTAGGCATTTTTTTTTTTTTTTTAATGGAGGTTCAGCCGAGGTCTACTCCTGTAGGCTTTAACTTTGAAATTGCAACTGTAAAAGGAAGGGCATAGTACCCATGGGACCCCCCTTATCTCACAAAAATAGGGGTTTACATAGCTGGGTTAAACTATGGTCACATCTACCGTGGGGCAGGAGAAACGGTGGCACATCAACCACAAGGTACAACTTTCCAAGTAAACATGTCTCTTACATGGTACCGGTGGGGATTGAACTGAGAGATACATTCATATTGAAGTTATTATCAGGATTCTTGGATTCGACCATTGTGGAGTAGCATTATAAATACACATACAGAAAATCGAGAGATTGAACTTACAATCCAAAATTTAATCCGAACTGTTTCATGGAACTTCATAGGAGATGACGACTTAAACTTTCCAGCGAAGGCCATACGCAGAGCTTCTTTCCAGCAGTGGGAATGTGGCACTCTCTCTCTCTCTCCTCGTAAGAAGCCTGCAGTTGCGAATACCAAGGCATTCTTTCAGTTCATGAAATCAATGTCTTCGCCCATGTCCGACGCAATTTCAGCGATGTCTGGACTCGGCAGGCTGGCGAGGTGACAAGGGATGAAAAGACGCGAGGAGGAGAAGCTGCTGCCAGCACGGCGCAGATCGCTTGCAGAAGAGGAGTAGTCGCTACAACACGCGGCACGTGCAGAAGACGTGCGAGGCATTCCATGTACGTGACGAAAAGACTGCGGAAAAATGGGGAAGAAATCCCTCAATTCTTTCTAATACGGCGACGAAGAATATTTTGTGTGCGAGCGCGAAAGCCTGATATCCGGTGAGGAAAACACATAGGAAATCACGTACGTGAATCATGCATTGATGCATGCTAAGGTTTCCATGAGAGAAATAGACGTACAGATCTTCTCATGCTGATAGTAGAGAGAGATGGAGAGAGGTACTACGAATAAGCAGATGAAACGTAACGTAGCTGGCTGCTGTAGATGGCGGCCATGGATGATAAGCTATAAGACCACCTAGCTCTGCGCGTAGGGGTCGGGGCGAGGACGAAGGCTGCAACTTGTAAGATAGGAGACATCAGCACGCAGAGGAAAATGATGGTATCCTCTAACTGGTTCTGCCTCATATTAGTAACAGGACTAGCCACCTTGCTGAAGATCTCCCCCACATTCACGATCGCTAGCTGCGTTAGCAGCGAAGCGGCGCCTGAAGGCGGCGGCGATAGCAGCTATGTAGGGACGATAGTGGGCACACGAGGCCGTGGCCAATATCTTGTGATGTTGGAGCTCGGCAGCCCGCCGTCGCCCTTCGCTGCCATCCTGGACACCGGTAGCGACCTGCTTTGGCGTCAGTGCCTGCCATGCTCGCCTTCGTGTTATCCGCAGTCTTCACTCCCTGCCAGCGTCCGCCAATGCGCTGGCGCCCCAACGAGCAGATATAGCTGCCGTCGAGAGGTCCGCGGCGCTGCAGAGTCCTCTTGTTACAACTCCTCCGCCTCAGACATGCGGATATTCGACCCCACCTCATCCTCTTCTTATGCCGCTGCCGATTGTTCGGATCCTGCCTGCCTTTCGTTCTCACGCAAATGTAACACTTCCGCAGAGGTCTGTACCTACCACATTGTCTACATTGCTCCCTCCGCCTTTACCCGCGGCATCCTTTCCTACGATACACTCTCCATCTTGGATCCCCTCGATCGCCATTACGCGTCCATACCCCGTTTTATATTCGGCTGCAGCCACTCGAGCCGTGCGCCATATAACTTCGCCGGCGCCGGCGGCATCGCCGGCTTTGGTCGCGGACCTCTCTCCTTGCCCTCTCAGCTGAACATAAGCCGATTCTCTTATTGCCTCGGAGCCTTCAACGACACAACCAACTCGCCCACGCCGCTCCTGATGGGCGACGCCGCCATCTTAGGGGGTCATGGGGATGAAATACAATCGACTGCCATTGTGCCCCACGTCGACTACGACTATGTAGTGCAGATCGAGGCGATCAGAGTCGATGGAAGGAAGCTCGCCATTCCCACCTCCTCCCTTGGTCTCAATCTGACTGGTATTATTTCGACCTCCACGACCCATGCAGGAATTGTCTTTGATTCAGGAACAACTTTCACACACCTGCCTTACCCTGCCTTCATAGCCCTCCGTGCAGCTTTCAGCAGCGCCATTGCAATGTCTCCCTCCTTGCTAAAGCCCCGCAACCTGAGTCTCTGCTACCAATCTGAACCGATCGACCTGCCCTCCCTCTCGTTCGATTTCCTAGGAGCTTCTATGGATTTACCTCGCCAAAACTACTTCATATCTATTGATGGCGTTTTCTGCTTGGCATTTATGGAGTCTTCTGACGAGCTCTCTATTCTTGGGAACGTACAGCAACAGAACTACCACATCCTGTACAATCTTCAAGAAAACACATTGTCATTCAAGCAGGAACGCTGTAACTCTCTGTTACGGCGATGGAGAGCTAATCACCGAATGTAATGACCAAATGCCATTTAGCCCATCATCATTCTTCCATATGATATATAACATGGAAGTGTAAAAGAACCAAATTATAGCATATTAAAGTGTATGATAAGAGATTAAGTACGAAATCCACATATTCAGGTAGAGGTCGAAGGCATATGCAAGCAATCCTTACGGCCATGTTTCAAATTGACAGGCATGTTTCAAGTACAAAGAAACAGTAAGGTGCATTCTTCTGTTCTCTTGCCCACTGTATGTCCTTGATGTTTCACATGACTGAAAAAACCTAGCGAACAAACACCTCTGATTCTTTCTATTCTAATTCATCGAAGTCATGAACTAGTTTTTCTTTCTTGAATTGATCATAATTAGTTGCTCCAAGCGTCAAGTAGGATGCCATGCCACAGCCTTTAGACGCACTCAACTTCAGGACATGCTGATTATTGGAACCAAGTTGAACCGAGTAGTAAACAAAGTTTAAGTTACTATATCTTGAGAGTTCACTTGAGAGTTGATTTTAAGAAAGTCACACTGGGATGAACAACTAGAACACCCCTCCCATTCATTTGGTCGAACACACGATAGCAATACTACATCGGAGCTAGCAGTCAAATAACTCACTCAAAACAGAAATGTGTGTGTGTGTGTGTGAGAGAGAGAGAGAGAGAGAGAGAGAGAGAGAGAGAGAGAGAGAGCAAATCGCTTCAACCTTTGATATAAGAGAGGTGAGGTACATCTTTTATAAAGGACTAATCCGAATCCGATCGGTATGTTGTTAGTGTTTTCTTGAATGCAACATGTGCTCCCTCTAGATCTTTTGATACGAATCATTATCAAAGTATGGTTTCTCATATTTTTTGTGTTGTGAATGTAGTTATATGGAAGTACCAATCACTTCATATCAACTATCTCCTAGTAATTAATTACTCTTCTTCTAAGAATGAATGTATAGAATATCTCAACGTGGATGTCCAAGTGGTTCTTAAGGCCCTCAATGAGGGAGTATGAATGTAATAGATACAGAATTTGGATGAATGTCATAAGCCATATATTCTGTCTATCTCTTTTGCGAATACCCTTTGTAGAACCCTTTGGGAAGCCTTTGTTTAATAAGAAATAAATAAAGAATATCAGCATTGTATGACATCGCATGGCTTGATCAAGGTAGCTCTCAATAAGGAGTTCTCGCCAATGGGATCTAATCTAGGATTTTTATTGATGAGAACGAAGCTTTGATACAAAACCCTCTATCTTTTCTATCAAATAAAATCTCCAACAAAAAGAGAGTTTTATTCTTTTAAGGAAATTTGATCTTTCAATCTACTCTTCTTGTATTAGGTGGAATTACTTGGGAAATACAACAGTGAAGGGCACAACAGCCATGGAACCCTTGAATCCCAGTACATAAGTAAGGCTTTATGCCTAGAATATATTAGAAAGTAGAGAACTTGAAGGCTTGCTAAGGGTAAAGTTTAGGTAGGGACAAACCAAAGGCCAAGCAAGGATATTGGTTTGAACTCTAATTTTTTTTTAAATAAAGGAAGTTCAACCTTAGCCTACTCTCTTGAACTTGTATTAATAAAAAAAAAGTACAAGTGAAGGGGACTACTACCCACGGGACCCCCAAATCCCATAGAGTAGGTGTTACCATTAGTGTCCATGTGAAAGGCCAAATGGCCACCGGACACTTCTTTGTATATGTTCTTCTTTAATAAAACATATAGTGGCCTGGTCAATCACAGACTGTAAGTTCGACCGCATTTTGTAAGACCTAAGAAGTATGTCTTCGTGGCCCCTGTGTACTGTGTTTTCTGCATATTCCACAGCCTCTGTGCAGAGTACTGCGTGCGGCCTTAGGAGCTCGGTTTTCTACTCAGATCATATCGTCGTGGAGCTCTCGAGAAGAAGAGCGCACTATGATGCATCGCCATCGAAATACTTCACTGGTATCAGAGCAGCTCGAGGCAAAAGCCCCCCCCCCCCCCCCAAGCTTTCCCCCAGGCTTACGACTAAGGCGGCGACCTTGGCATACCTTGTCATCCGAGTCACCGAAGTCACCGTTGGCTGCGCGCGAGGGAGGACCTCAACAATCAAGGAATATAGAGGTTCCCAGTACTTCCCAGGAGGTCACCCATCCCAGTAGTGTTCCCCCCAGAGCTCGCTTAACCGTGGCAATCTCTTGCCACTAAGCTACACTCTTGTGGTGTTTGAAGAAGGGGAAAGACTAAGGTTGACATTACCTTGAACAAGTTTTGGTCCCTCAAAGCTTCATTCTTTGCTTTCAAAGCCTATTTTTGAAGCATTTTTGGGGTGTTTTTTGGAGCCATTTCGGAGTATTTTTGCACATAGTTCTCTTCACACAGGTCCAAGAACATCAAGAAGAGTGTTGTTTGTACTTCTCAGAAAATAAATAACAAACTTTGGGGCTGTATTTTCAGCTACACTCGTAAAACTACAGGTTTCTCTAGAGGTTTTCAGTTTTGGTGGTAGCAGCCGCTGCAAATTTATGCAGGTTTTTAAACCTAAACCATCAGAGTTGACAGACACTTGCAGTTCATGTTATTGGCTAGTTTTTGGGCTGTGTATTCAGCCTTTTAGTGTCATTTTACTGCATACATTGAGCACATACAGACCATGTACGCTTCTGTGGATACCGCTTATGTAAATCCATGTGGTCATTGATATAGCGGTTATGTTCTTTGCATAAAGCCTTTTACGTTTGATAAAGAGGGTCGTGGTGAGGTTTTCGTAACTGGGAGACACCCAGATGTCGGGGTCTCTTGGGTGATGCAAGTGGAAGACTTACCCAGCCTCGCCATAGGAGATGTATGATAGTTGTTCATAGGTGCTCGATAAGCCTAGTTGGCTTCTATTGGGTAACTGATTATATGCAGTGGAGTCAATGATTCACTATGCAGGTAGACATGTCAGTACTTGCAGTTTTATGATACTTTGACACTGGTCATATGCTAATTTTGTAGAGGATACTCAGGCAAAATTTTTCCAGATTTCTAGTTTAGTCAACTATACAGTGGTCGATTTACTCCTTGATACACTTATTTGTTGGTGTTTGTACTCTTCTAGCTCCATTATCATTCTATTCAGTTCTCTACCATCATGGCATCAAAGGTCTCAGACACATCCGATGGATCAGGGTCTAGTGCTAGTGTTCCAAGGAGGAGCTATAACTTACAAGGCAAAGACCATCTTGAGATCCAAAAATTTGATGGCACAAACTTTGCTCTATGGAAGAATCAGATTAAAGATGTGCTGATTCAAAGGAGGCAATGGAAGCCAGTAAATGGGATTTCAAAGAAGCGTGCTAACATGGATGAAGATGATTGGGATGAGTTAGATGAAATGGCCAGGTCTACCATCCGCTTGCACCTGGCAGATAATGTTTACTTTACAGTATTAGACTGTGAAAGTGCAGAGGAGCTTTGGAAGAAGTTATGCAATACATATGAAAAAGAGACGGCATCAAATAAAGTGTATCTGATGAGAAAATTATATGACCTTTGGATGAAGGACACAGATAGTGTTGCTGCTCATCTAAATGGGTTTGATACTATATTCTCCCAGTTACATGCCCAAAAAATGGATATGGATAATAAAATGAAAGCAGTATTGCTGTTATGCACCCTACCATCATCATGAGATACGTTTTGCACAGCTATTAGCAATAGTGCACCTGGTGGTAAACTTGTCTATGATAGCACTCTTGAGTGAGGAGATTCGTAGAAAATCTATGGTTGGCACTCAGAGTGGAGATGCATATAATGTTCGTGATTCTTACCAAGGAAAGAATCAACAACGTGGCAGGAGCAAGAACAAGGAAAAGAATGGTCAACGGAATAAGAGTAGAAGTAAATCAAGGAAGAGGGATATCGAATGCCATTATTGTCATAAGAAAGGACACATGAAGAAAGACTGTTATGCATTAAAGAATGCTAAAGGTAAAGGACAAAATGGTAATGGGCATGTTAAACACTTACTTGCACCATCGACTTCGTTTGTGAAGATTGAAGAAATTAATGCTATTTTTGATGATGCTGATTGTGAAGAGATGGATAGGTATGTGCTTGAAGATGCAGAGGTATTGCAAAGTCCTTGATCTACACCAGCCAAATGAACTCCAGGACTATGTGGTGGGACCTTTTAGCTTGCCAATGGATGTATTAGACACCCTATGTACCTTGGAAGATCACTCTCAAAAAGATAGATCAAAACAGATAAGTTGGAGTTAGCTCAGAGGTGAAAACTTACTATTCTTGGTTCATACACTTGTCCAGTGTTTTACATAATTCTCTGATCACAGCAGCAATTAGCTCAATTCCTCTTGGGGAAGTCTAGGCAACTTAAAGAGCTAACTTTCAAGAGTAATCTCATAAAAAATAATGAACCACACACTGAGAATGAGTTTTAACAAGTGATGACATCATCCCGATTTTCACGGGCTGCTACAGAAATAGACCAGTGAGCAGAAAAATCAACATAACTCAAAATGTAGGAATCCAATGATTATGAACATTTTTATGGTTATACTAGACAGTAAGCTGAATCCAACAAGCTTTAAATCACTGAATTTGGATAAGTAACCACTGAGCAATGGCTCTGACAAGATGAGTGAAAAAGTCGGGTACCTGACAGAGAGGTGAAGATGAACAGACCCTATTGACTTCAAATGAACATAACTGAAGATTGCAACATCCAAATGACATGAAAATTTATGAGCATATAGTAGACTTATAGAGCTAACTTTACCAAGTTAAATCACTGAAAATGATGCACCAAGCTCAGAGAAAACATCTCTGCAAGCTGACTGAGAAAAACTGAGAGTAATGGCAGTGAGTAGTACACTTCACAAGAACATGGAAAGATGAACTCAAATAATCATGAAAATGAAAGTATATTGCTTGTACAATACAATGACTTACTGATACATATGTGTGCCTTGTAATCACACCTTGATATGGCATAAAGCTCAGCTCTTGGAGGTCTTCACATAGGTCTCTCTAACCACGACTAAAACTGCCATCTATTTATAGTTGAGTTTGGGAGGCTAACTTCCCTCAATCACTCTCCAATCAATCAATGATTGATTTGATTCTCTACCTACCACAAATCACAAATTCGTGGCTCCTCTTTCCATTCTTGATCATGTGGACTCAACCACTTAAGATTCTCTTACTTTTACATTAAGTAAACTCTTCAAAAGTTACAAGAGGTAGTTCACAAGTGAACTTTACATAGTCTTCATTTTAAGGCTTTTTCTATGACTTTGTGGGACTCAAGACAATACTTAGGCTTGTCATAGACTTGCTCCAACAGCTCCCCCTCAAGCCAAGTATGCTTGAGGTCTTCAATCTTCCAAGATTACCTGCACACCAATCATAGCCTTGAATTTTCAAAGCTTTGTACCATCCAATGCTTTGGTTAGAATATCTGCACATTGTTGATGAGTGGACACATATGATATTTGAATCTCTTTGCTTAGAACCTTCTCTCGTACATAGTGATAATGAACTTCAATATGTTTAGTCCTTGCATGAAAAATAGGATTAGCAGCCAAGTGAATAGAACTCATATTGTCACCAAAAATAGTTGGAGTTCCAAACTCCAATCCAAGATCTTTGAATAATGTCTTCATCCACATAGCTTCTTGTGTAGCTATAGCAAGACCTCTATATTCAGCTTCAGTAGAAGAGAGAGCAACTGTGGGTTGCTTCTTGGATGACCATGAAATAAGCTTTGAACCTGCAAAGGTAAGATAACCTGAAGTGCTCCTTCTATCTTCCTTGGAGCCAGCCCAATCTGCATCAGAAAATAGCTTCAAACCTAAATCAGATACATAAGGATAATAAAGTCCTTCATTTATGGTTCCTTTGAGATACTTGAGAATCCTTTTGGCAGCATCCATATGTGGTTTCCTTGGTGTGTGCATAAATTGGCTTAGCACACTCACACTGTAACATATATCTACTCTTGTCAATGTGGCATAGTTGAGACTACCCACTAGACTTTGATATGATGTGATGTCCTCTATGAGTTCACCTTCATGTGAGCTCAATTTGTGATTGACCTCCATTGGAGTACCTGCAATCTTACAATCTTGCATCTTGAATTTTGCCAACATGTCCTTAATGTACTTTCTTTGAGTGAGAAACAAACCATGATCTTTGTAGACAACTTCCAAACCTAGGAAGTAGGTAAGTGAACCCAAATCACTTATCTTGAACTCTTCTCTCATCTGATCTTTGATCTTCTTCATACCATCTGCATCATTTCCTGTCAATATAATATCATCTACATATACACATAGGTAGATGACCTCGGAATTACTCTTTTTAATAAAGAGTGAAGGATCTGCCTTGCTTGGTTGAAAGCCTTTGTCCTGCAAGAATGAAACAAGCCTGAAATTCCAAGCTCTTGGAGCTTGCTTGAGACCATACAATGCTTTGTTAAGTTTACACACATAATCAGGATAAACTTGATTCTCAAAACTAGGTGGTTGTGCCATATATACCTCTTCTGTTATCCAACCATTCAAGAATGCATTCTTTACATCTAGTTGAAGTATCTTCCAATTCTTGGAAGAGGCAATACTAAGCAAAACCCTAATAGTAGGCATCTTTGCCACAGGAGAGAAAGTCTCCTCATAATCAATTCCCTGAGTTTGTGCAAAGCCTTTTGCCACAAGCCTTGCCTTATACCTGTTAATTGAACCATCAGAATTCTTCTTGAGTTTATAGACCCATCTTGAGCCTATTACCTTCATGGATGAAGTCTTGGGCACCAAATCCCAAGTGTTGTTTTCCTCAAGTGCTTCAATCTCTTCCTTCATTGCATGCTTCCATTCTGTTTTTGCTTTGGCCTCTTCAAATGATGATGGCTCCTCTTGGTTTATGTCCTGTGCTATGTAGATAGAATGTTTAGTTACTAATGAGGTGTCAAACCCATACCTTTCTGGTTTTTTCTTTTCCCTCATAGATCTTCTTAGGCCATGATGTGATGATTCTGCCTCATGTCCAAGTTCCTGCAATTTTGCTTTACCTTTAGACTTCCATGCTTTGACCTTTTCCATGTGAGATTCTTCATCATCCTCTGAGGTGTCTTGTTCGTCAATCTTTGGTTGTTCTCTACCAAGCTTTGGAAAATCTTCTTCAAGATTATATGGTAAATTGACCTTCCTGCATGAATCTTCATACCATGAATTGTTCTCATCAAAAACTACATCTCTGCTTACCAAGAATCCTTTGTTGGTAGGGTTGTATAACCTGTAGCTCTTTTGATTGTTGTCATATCCAATAAATACACACCTTTCTGCTTTTGGATCCATCTTGCCTCTAACCTGTGAAGGAACATGAGAAAAAGCAATACATCCAAAAATTTTACAATGATCTAAGCTTGGTCTTCTTCCATTCCAAGCCTCATATGGAGTCATCCCATCAAGGGATTTTGAAGGCAACCTGTTAATCAAGTAAGTGGCTGTAGATACAGCCTCGGCCCATAAGTAATTAGGTGAATGCTTTTCATTTAACATAGACCTTGCAGCTTCAACAATTGTCCTATTCCTCCTTTCTGCCACTCCATTTTGCTCAGGAGTGTACCTTGTAGTTACCTCTCTTTTGATTCCTCTTTCTTGAAGAAAAGAATCAAAATCATGGGAGAAGTATTCTCCCCCTCCATCTGACCTTAGCCTTTTTAGTGATTTACCTGTTTGATTCTCCACAAGAGCCAAATATCTTTTGAAACATGAAAAAACTTCATCTTTGTGTTTCATAAAGAATAGGATAGTCCATCTGCTGCAATCATCAATAAAGGAAACATAATACCTTGATCCAGATATTGAAGCTTCCTTGCTAGGTCCCCATACATCTGTATGAACCAACTCCAAGAGATCTCCATGCATATAACCTTTCTTCATGAATGGTAACCTGTGAGACTTTCCAAATTGACATGCACTGCACTTATAAATCATATGTTGTTTTGACAAATTAGGAAGTCCAAGTACACTTTGGTCCCTGCAGATTTGCTTTAATGACCTTTCACCAATATGTGCTAACCTTTTGTGCCATACTTCCAATTCTATGAGTGTCTGACTACCATAATTAAAGAGAGCAATGTTTCTAGTGTCCTGTAATTCAAATGTGAACAATCTACCTGTCTTTTCACCTTTTGCAATTCTTCTGAATCCTTGACTTGGATCTTCAACAAATGCTCCTGCTTTTGTGAACCTGACTTGCAACCCTTTCTCTACTATCTGCCCAACACTTATCAAATTCTTTGTAATGGTAGGGACATAGAGTACCTTACTGAGTAGGTTGATGTTTCCATCAGGTGCTTTGACATTGCCTATTTTCTCCACAGGATGTTTTGTATCATCTCCTGTTTGTACCTCATGCTTATTCCTTGGATCTTCTAAATCTGATAGGAGTGCCACATTTCCTGCCACATGATTTGAACAACCTGAATCTATGTAGAAAACATGCTCATCAGATTTACCTTGTGGCATAGCCATGTTCATGATCAATAATGAATCCTCTTTGTTTGAGTCTTCTGTGTAGTTATTGTAGTCTCTCCTTCCTTTGTAGCCTCCTTGATAGTTTGAATGATTGTAGTTGTTGTAGTTTCCATGGTAGTTGTTGAACCTTCCTCTTGAGTAGCCATAACTTCCTCTATTGTATCCTCTGCCTCTTTGATTCCTGGAATTCCTAAAGCAATTTTCAGTTGTATGATTAGTTAATCCACAAATAGAACATGAGTTGGAGTCTTGGGATCTCCCCCTGCCTTGTCTACCTCCTCTTCCTCTACTTCTGCCATGTCTTCCTCTACCTGCATAGTTAGCTTGATATGTACCTGCTTCATCATCCACTTTCTTTGCCTTTCCTTTGTTATCTTTAGACTTGCTTTTATCCGTGTATAAAGCTGAAGATTGATTACCTTTAGAGCTTTCTCCATTTTTTATAAGCTTTGCCTCTTGAGTAAGTAGTTGTCCAATGAGTGTGTTCAAATCAGATACATGCATGTCCATGTACAAATCCATAGCTGTGGTGAATGCTTCCCACTTATCATCTGGCTTCAAGCCATTGATGACCTGCCTTACAATTTGCTCTTCATCTATTACCTCTCCAATGCTTCCCAACTGATCCGCTATGTCCTTGAGCTTTGTGACAAAATCAGTCACATTTTGTTTGGGAGCCTTCTTGAGAGTTGTGAACTCCAGCCATAGTTGATGCTTCCTAGCTTTGGTACTTGAAGAAAAGAAAGCTTCAAGTGCATCCCACACTTCCTGAGATGTCTTACAACTTCTAATGTGAGGCAACAAAAAATCTGAGATAGAGTTGAGGAGATAAGACCTTGCAAGTGCATCCTTGGAGCACCATGTGCTCAATCTTTCTTGCTCTTCTTGTGTTGGTTGACTTTTGTTCCTGAAACTTGGCATAACTTCATCTCCAGCCACATAACCATATAAACTTCTACCTTGGAGATAGGCTTCTGTAATAAAGTAAGTCTATGATCCAAGGGTCTGGCCGGTTCAGACAGATCTGAAATCGGACACCATTTGGTCATCCGTGTGTATGACCAAAGATCTCGAGTTTAGACTTACTAGGAGGTCTTGTGCTCTTGTGAACAAGTGAACCACTTAGCTTAGTGGTTAAGTCTCAAGGATGTGAAGGACGAGGTCTTGGGTTCAATCCCCATGAGGTACATGGGAAGAGTATTTTGCCCAAAGAGCTCTAGAGCCTTCTAGAAGCATCCACTGGACACTTGGCGCACATGTAGTTACATGGCTGACACTTGGCTGGTTAGTATCCACCTGCCCAAGAAGGTAGTCCCCTGGAGAGAGCTATATATAGAGGCATTTGGTTGGGAGGAGAGTCATCTCTCTAGTAGGTGGTGGTCGTAATCCTTGTATTGTTGCATTGGTATCAGAGCCTTAGGTTGAGATCTATGGAGACTTTTATCTTCATCACTTTATTTGTACGCTCTTGCTGAGATGCGTGGAAATTCCATTGCTGTAGCACTTATTCATCTCTCACGAAGTACTCCTCGCCGTACGCAGTCATTGCTATTGGTTTGATTAGCCAAAATGAATAACCTCCGCTGCGAGTACAGAGGGGAATCGAACTCGCGCCCCTCTGTTGAGAGGGCGCTGCCTTATCCACGGAGAGAAGCGCCGTTCGTGCTCTTCTTCATGAAGCAGATCCTTATACAATCATCGGTTCGCTGAGGGAGGTTTCATCGAAGAAGATTCAAAAAGGTGTGTTCGCTGGTGCAGGGATCGGGTTTCGAACCCCTGCCCCCCCAACTGAAGGACGCCCGCCTATCCATACTGCCGACGGCGGTTCACGCTCCATATGCCTGCAGAGAAACATTTTCTCTTGTAATCGAGCGTTGCAGAAGGTCGCGGTTAGGAGATAAAAAAGAATATCTACTACTACTGAACAGCGCCGTCCGGGATTCGAACTCGGGTGGCTATTCTGAGATCTTCTTGAAGTAGCGAAGCCGCTCAATGCTTCTTTTTGTTTCCTCTTGGCAGGATACAGTCTTAGTCTGTAATCTATGCTGAAGATTGGAGCACAACTGTTGCAACCCGAAGCACAATTCCTGTAGGTCACTCTACTCGGTGACTCTCGCGGTCAAGCTCGCTGCGCTATCCAGGAGATCTCAGAGCCACTGACAGTAGACAGTCTTGAGAAGTTCAATAAGACTCGAACCCATGTGGGTATCGAGGCAAAGATCTCACTCCATCCATTCTTGGAGAAGATCGGAAGTAGAGCTGTGGAGTGAAGATCCAGAGGCCTTTTGGTGATCGAAGTCAAACTAATTTTGAATTCGGACCAAAGTCTTGAGAGAAAAGCTCTTCCAAAGGATCAAGGGAAGGACGTAGCTCTATGTGGAGCTAAGTATTTTCCAGTTTCTGCTTGGCCTTAATGCTTGATTTATCTTGTTTTCATTATTCTACACTTAATCATAGATGCACATTGAAATAGCCAAGATTTCAATTGATTAAGTCTAGATTAGAATAATGAATTAATCTATTTCTTATTTCAAGCATTAGTTTGCATTAAGGAAAGACTTGATTTCAAAAGATCCTTGTGCATCAAAGAATGTATTTTGGTAGTTTAATACAGATTTCCTTTCCATTGAGTCAGTTTTCTATTGCACTTCAAGGGTATGTTTTTATATCATAGTGCATTAGGACAAAGGAAAGGATATACATGCATCAGGATTGCATGATATACATTCTTAGTACAAGGAAAAAATCGTGCATCAAGTTCATGCATGATTATTGTATTATTTTTTGAGCATGCAAAGAACATGCATGCATACGCATGTGAACAATGGAATGCTGTTTGCAAGTAGATATGAAAATGTACTCTCTTAGTATTTAGCTTACTTTGTAAAGCTCGCAGTTTGACATTAGGGAAGACCAAGGACTAGTTAGTTGCAAAGACATACTAGTTCTAGTTTGCAACTCAAGTAATTAGTCAATTTCTTCCCAAGTCGATACTCTACTATCAAACATAAATACTTAATGAGAATTAAGTATGTTAGATGTCTTGCTAGGTATAAGTAAGCACTAAGAGAAAGTTAAGTAATAAATTTCCTTGATGACCAAGAAAATTTAATTACTTGCAAACTCTTTTATGATGTATGATGACTCTAAGTCTTGGATGTACTTAGAAAGTCATGCGGATAAAGCTTTAGTTGATTAGTTATATATTTTATATAACTTCTCAAGCATCCCAAGGTTGGATGAGAGCATCAACTATATTTCCAAAGTTCCATGAGCACTCTTCTATTTAGAAGATTTCGAAAGTTTTAAAGAAGTTTCTTGTGGTTTCAAGATTTATATCTCATGATGAAACCTCGATAAGTGACTTTTTGCAATAGATACGAAATAGTCAAGCCTTCTATTTCATGTGAGATCATTCTCCTACTATGTTCAAGATGAATTTAGTTTTGGGAAGGAAGATGTTCCAAGTAGAGGATCTTAAATGATTCATGAACTCTTCCCAAAAAATACACATAAATTCATATTATATGATAGGTCCAAGGAATGATGAAGGCAAAACCTCTTTAGGATATAAATGTTTTGCCAAGATATAAAGGTACCAATCTTTTATAAATTTTCATTTGATTTCATATCAAGGAGTGATGGAAATCAAAAGGTTAAACCTCAACATCAATTGATCCTTGATATCAATAAAAGGATGTTAGGTTCTATAGTTGCATCTCTGGTAAATGATGCAACTAGCTAAGCAATCTTTAGGAAATAATATAAGTTCCTAAAGACTTGAAGCAAGTATGAACTTTTTATTTAGGACTAGAACGTTCCAAGAAATGGATCTTGAATCCATGAACTTCTCCTAAACAAGTTATAAAGTTCAAAGTGTTCATAGTTGCATTACTATTGGATCAATCAATAGATGCTTGGACTTTAAACATAAATTTGATTAGTGAAATATGTTTAAAGGACTCTAGTAACATCTGAAGATTGACCAATAATAATGAGTTTTGTATCAAACTCAAGAATACAAGTCGATATCACATAAATGAAAGTTCAACTTAAACTTTCATACTGGCAAATATGATATTTTGTCTCTAGTTTGATACACAGGAAATGAATACAATTGAATCAGTAAATTTTTTGGATATTATTTGAAAGAAGTTCTTTCAAATGTTCTTTTTACAAACGATTCCAAGATGAATCATTAGACTGGAAAGCAAAAAATTCCAAGATGAATCATTTGCTTCAAATTATAGCCTAGTATTACTGGATAGGAATAAAAAGGTTCTTGAAAGAAAAATCTCCCCAGACGTGAGACTAGCATCTTTCAAGAAAAGTTATATAGTAAGTAGTTCCCAGTAAATCCCTAACCACTAGTTTTGGTATTTAAGTCCAAATAAGTGATATAACCTAAAGGTATATCAAAGATTCTTAGCTTTGGAATCTGAGAGGCATAAGTATATGCTTGGACTTGTGTAAAGGGAAAGATCTCTAAAATCCTGCAGGTAAGCAAAGAAGCTTAAGATAGTTTAAGAGATCTTAAAAGATAAAGACTAAGTCTTTTTATCGCAAGATCAACCAGACTTGATCAATCTTGGCCATGATTGTCCAAGTAATATGCGATTGGAACTACCCTGTAGATTGCCCAAGTATTGGCAATAAAATTCCTTTTGGGAATTATTCACTCAAGTTCCATCTATTCAATGGAAAATTGTGAAAAAGTAAGTTGTTCCAAGTCTGAACAGAGTGAAGTAATTCCAAGTATGTAGTCTGCAACCGTGAAGACGGTACTTAAGTCTGTGGAAGGTAAAACATAAGTGTTTGCCTATCCTTAAAGGGATTTTGGTACAAATCCAAAAAGCATGAGCGGATGCTTAGACTAAGGCAGTAGAGAGATTCCTGTAAAAAGCCCCGGCCGGGATAGGTACCTAAAAAGCACCAGTATAGAAAGGAATCTAAAGACAAGAAGTCATAAACTCTTGTCGCTACAAAATTGGTCAAGAATAACCAATTGAACTTGAATTTGAGAAATTCAAGTACTTGGAATTTTGATTGGTTTTCATTTGAAAGCCCCAGTAAAGAAGAATTGATATTCTGTCATGAGGTTTTCAAGTTTCCAAGGCAAAGCACATGATTGTGAGACGATCATGTGAAGGAATCAAAACCTAGGAAAATCTAGTTAGAGGTAATGCCTGAAACTTCCAATTCTTGTAAAAGAATTGAAGAAATAAGGTACTCTATCAAGAGATGTTTAGACTTTAGGATAAGAATCACCCACACATTAATGTGAATATAAAATAGGGTGGTATGGGACACCAGATTTTATACTCAGATTGATGTAGGAAAGATGGAATGGGACATCGGACCGTGGGATGATGATATCTTTTAGTCCTAGTTTGGATTTTGAAGTTAGGTTTCATCTTCTAGGGAATTAAGACTTCAAGGAAAAGTTTAATTCGTAAAGGATGAAAGTAGTATCTTACGATACTTCTAGGTAACTTCAAGATCAAGGAAACTGAAGATATGAAGTAAGTAACTTCCAAGATCTTCTTAAGACACTTCAAGTTTAAGTGTTATTGATCAGAAATATTTGATAAATTTCTGAAAGAAGTTGGACTTTGATTTTGAGTTGATCTTTTCAACTTAAAGATTCAATTGACTAAGTCAAGTATCAAGTTCCTAGTGTAACTTGATAAATTCACTCTTTTAGACTCAAAGAAATGCACAAGAATTGCATCACGGAGTCAAAAAGATTGAATGTGATCTGAACTTAGCCTCAAGTGAAGCATTATCTGAATACAAAACTCATCAGCGTAACCTCAGTGGGTCGACACACTGATGTTGGTTACCACACTAGTATCTTGTGGTTGGATGATGTTTTTGGTTTTCTTTGTATCTTTTTGAGAATCCAGCTTATTTCTCTTAAAGATAAAGACAATGCTTCAATATCTTATTGAAATAGATCGTTGAGAAGTTAAAGTCCTGAGTCAACTAGACTTTGACTCATAGCAAGTTTATGTATGTGCCAAGTTTGAATTGGTTGTACAAAGTCTTAGTTATCTCTTTCCGCTTTCCAAATCTTTTGGAATTGACTCAGATATGGTATCTGATTCCTTTTGCAAAAGACCAGGGATAGCCGGTTAGAATTAGATAACTAACTTGAACATCCTAGATAGATGTTATGTACAAGAACCTTTTCAATCTTT
Source organism: Ceratopteris richardii (assembly GCA_020310875.1). Taxonomy (NCBI): domain Eukaryota; kingdom Viridiplantae; phylum Streptophyta; class Polypodiopsida; order Polypodiales; family Pteridaceae; genus Ceratopteris; species Ceratopteris richardii. Next base: position 63,283,239 of record CM035416.1, read on the forward strand.
AAAAGATGATAAGTCTAAGTAGACTTATTCATTTGAGTTTGCTTCAAGTTATAGCATAAATGATTTCCTGGAGTCCAGTATACTCTAGAATAGGGAAGTTAGGAATTGCTCATCAGATTGACAATTCCCAAGAACTTTCAGTTAAAAGTCTTTGAGAAAAGTGTCCTAAGTTGGACAATTTTCATTTTGAATTTGAATTGGTAAAGTTAGTATGGTTGATTCCACCGGAATGGTAAACTTTCTCCTACAGTTTACATAGGATTTTTTCAACTCATTGGGACAGAATAGTCCTCTAGTCGGGTGAAAAAATCAAGTAACTGTTAGATAAAAGTAAACCATTGTACAGACATCTAAAGTTAGATGTATGGGACAACCACACTTCAAGTTCTCCAAAACAAATTCAAGTGAATCAAGAATTCTCAAAGTCTTGCGAGGGATAAGAATCCCACCTTCATTACTAAGCCCATGCACCAGTTATGCCTAGAAATGGACTACTAATTTGAATCCACCTAATTCACATGTTTGTGCCTAGATCGCACATCGAGAAACTGTGAATTAGCCAGGGATATATGTTTAAATCCACCTTTATTATTCATTCACTATTTTGTACTTTGACTAGTTTATCAAAGTGCAAAGCAAGATAGTGTTTAGAAACATTTAGGCAAGGATGCCACCACAGAGATGAGACATGTTCTTCCAGTTCTAGAACATGACCATGTTCTTCCAGTTTTAGAACATGAGGCTCGGGGGTTGCCTACAGTATGTATATAGCTCTATTTTCGAGGACGAAAATATTTTCCAAGGGGGGAAGAATGTAATAAAGTAAGTCTATGATCCAAGGGTCTGGCCGGTTCAGACAGATCTGAAATCGGACACCATTTGGTCATCCGTGTGTATGACCAAAGATCTCGAGTTTAGACTTACTAGGAGGTCTTGTGCTCTTGTGAACAAGTGAACCACTTAGCTTAGTGGTTAAGTCTCAAGGATGTGAAGGACGAGGTCTTGGGTTCAACCCCCATGAGGTACATGGGAAGAGTATTTTGCCCAAAGAGCTCTAGAGCCTTCTAGAAGCATCCACTGGACACTTGGCGCACATGTAGTTACATGGCTGACACTTGGCTGGTTAGTATCCACCTGCCCAAGAAGGTAGTCCCCTGGAGAGAGCTATATATAGAGGCATTTGGTTGGGAGGAGAGTCATCTCTCTAGTAGGTGGTGGTCGTAATCCTTGTATTGTTGCAGCTTCCATCCATCTGCCATGTTGTCCAACCTTGCTCTGATACCACTCTGAAGAGATGGATAGGTATGTGCTTGAAGATGAAGAGGTGTTGCAAAATCCTTGATCTACACCAGCCAAATGAACTCCAGGAGTATATGGTGGGCCCTTTTAGCTTGCCAATGGATGTATTAGACACCCTATGTACCTTGGAAGATCACTCTCAAAAAGATAGATCAAAACAGATAAGTTGGAGTTAGCTCAGAGGTGAAAACTTGCTATTCTTGGTTCATACACCTGTCCAGTGTTTTACATAATTCTCTGATCACAGCAGCAATTAGCTCAATTCCTATTGCGGAACTCTAGGCAACTTAAAGAGCTAACTTTCAAGAGTAATCTCATCAAAAATAATGAACCACACACTGAGAATGAGTTTTAACAAGTGATGACATCATCCCGATTTTCACGGGCTGCTACAGAAATAGACCAGTGAGCAGAAAAATCAACATAACTCAAAATGTAGGAATCCAATGATTATTAAAATTTTTATGATTATACTAGACATTAAGCTGAAGCCAAAAAGCTTTAAATCACTGAATTTGGATAAGTAACCACTGAGAAATGGCTCTGACAAGATGAGTGAAAAAGTCGGGTACCTGACAGAGAGGTGAAGATGAACAGACCCTGTTGACTTCAAATGAACATAACTGAAGATTGCAACATCCAAATGACATGACAATTTATGAGCATATAGTAGACTTATAGAGCTAACTTTACCAAGTTAAATCACTGAAAATGATGCACCAAGCTCAGAGAAAACATCTCTGCAAGCTGACTGAGAAAAACTGAGAGTAATGGCAGTGAGTAGTACACTTCACAAGAACATGGAAAGATGAACTCAAATAATCATGAAAATGAAAGTATATTGCTTGTACAATACAATGACTTACTGATACATATGTGTGCCTTGTAATCACACCTTGATATGGCATAAAGCTCAGCTCTTGGAGGTCTTCACATAGGTCTCTCTAACCACGACTAAAACTGCCATCTATTTATAGTTGAGTTTGGGAGGCTAACTTCCCTCAATCACTCTCCAATCAATCAATGATTGATTTGATTCTCTACCTACCACAAATCACCAATTCGTGGCTCCTTTTTCCATTCTTGATCATGTGGACTCAACCACTTAAGATTCTCTTACTTTTACATTAAGTAAACTCTTCAAAAGTTACAAGAGGTAGTTCACAAGTGAACTTTACAAAGTCTTCATTTTAAGGCTTTTTCTATGACTTTGTGGGACTCAAGCCAATACTTAGGCTTGTCATAGACTTGCTCCAACACTGATGTGTTGACACTTGATAGTACTGTGCCATCTGAGGCACTTATGGTTGATTCTCTTTCCCACATCTGGCTGCTAGATTTTGGTGCTTCTTTCCATGTGACACCACATAGAAAATGGTTCTCTAATTATGCAGCAAAGTCTCTTGGTACCGTGAGACTTGGCGACTCTTACCAGTGTGATGTTGTGGGGATTGGAGATGTGGTTGTGCAATTCATTGATGGTTCAAAATTTACTATGCATAATGTATGCCATGTACCTCAGTTATCACGCAGTTTGATGTCAGTTGGTCAACTTGATGAACTTGGTTACAAGGTGGTCTTCTATGCTCAATCCTTTCGTATATCAAAGGGCAATATGGTTATTGCAAAAGGAAGCAAAGTTGGCTCACTTTATCCTTTATTTGTATCACAGAAAGAACACTTGTTAGCTCTTACTGAACACCTTATGGATTGTATTTGGCATGGCCGTTTGGGCCATATATCTCGTAGTGGAATGGAAAATCTTTCTCGTTCTAGCTACTTACCTGTATTATCTTTCTCAGATTTTTCATTTTGTGAGCATTGTCAATATGGAAAGCAAACCAGAAATGTGCATAGAATGCACATTGACTTTTAATTCAGCCCTTAGATCTCGTTCATACAGATGTATGTGGTCCTATGCCCACTAGGTCCTTAGGTGGTTCTCTTTACTTTGTCACTTTCATAGATGATGCTACTAGAAAAGTCTGGGTATATCCTATCAAATCAAAGGATGATGTATTCCCTACTTTCAGAAAATGGCTTGCTTTAGTTGAGACTGAAAAAGGAACTAAGCTTAAGGCTTTGTGTTCAGATAATGGGGGTGAGTAGACCTCACATGAATTCAGCCTTTTTTGTCAGTCTAGAGGGATTCGTAGAGAGTTTACAGCTCCTTATACCCCAGTACAGAATGGTGTAGCTGAGAGGATGAATAGAACTATTCAAGATAGAGTATTCTCTATGTTGCATCATGCAAACCTCTCACAAGGTTTTTGGACAGAAGCAGTATTGACTACAGTTCATGTGATTAACCTTTCACCTAGTACTGCCAAAGGTCTGAAAGTGGCACAAGAGTTATGGACAGGGAAACCACCATATTATGATCATCTTCGAGTTTATGGGTGTGAAGCATATGTTCATATACCCAAGAATCTTAGACAAAAGTTGGACCATAAGTCAAAGAAATGCATTTTTGTTGGATATGGTTGAGAAGGACAATTTGGATATCGCTTATGGGATCCTGAAACACGGTCAGTGATCAGAAGTAGTGATGTCATTTTTAATGATTCTAAAATGCATAAACAACCCATTAAGGAGGTTGAAGTGAGAAGAGTGGTGTTTGAGGATACTAGTCCTCCGGTTAGCATGCATAAAAATGCTGCACATAGGGATGTTCAAGAGAATGTCCATTCAAATCAGTCTGCACATGTTCCTATTCAGCAACCATTGAGACGTTCTACACGTGTCTCACATCCACCTGATAGATATGTTCTAGGTTTAGATTTTGTTATGCTAACAGATGCCGGTGAGCCTTCTTGCTACAAAGAGGCTATGCAGACAGAGGATCATGTCAAGTGGGAGAGTGAGTTGAATTCTATTCACAAGAATGGTACTTGGGACTCAGTACCTTTGCCAAAGGGCAGGAAAGCTTTACCATGTAAATGGGTATATAAGCTGAAATTCACATCAGATAGTGCTTCTCCAAAATATAAAGCACAACTTGTTGCAAAGGGTTTTAAGCAACAACATGGTGTTGATTTTGAGGAAATCTTCTCTCTAGTGGTCAAGATGACTACTTTGCGCATGTTCCTTGGATTTTTTGAAATGGAGGACTTAGAGCTAGTCCAAATGGATGTGAAAACAACTTTCTTGCATGGAGATCTTACAGATGAGATCTATATGGAACAACCAGAGGGTTATGTAGTTCCTGGCAAGGAAAGTCTAGTTTTTAAGCTCAAGAAGAGCTTGTATGGACTTAAACAGTCTCCTAGACAATGGTACCAGAAGTTTGATGCTGTTATGAAGTCCCAAGGCTATTCTTGGAGCAATGAGGATCATTGTCTCTACACAAAGAGATGCTCTGCAGGTTGATATGCTTGATACTTTACGTCGATGATATGTTGATTGCTGGGAAGTCCTCTTATGATTTGTCTCAAAAAGAAGTTGCGTCAGACATTTGATATGAAGGATTTGGGGGATGCCAAACATATTCTTGGCATGCACATAACTCGTGATAGGAGTAAAAGATGCATATACTTGTCTCAAAGTGAGTACATATCCAAAGTACTTCACCGGTTCAATATGTAGGGTGGAAAGGCATTGAGTACACCTTTACCCACATATGTGAAATTGAGCAAGGATGACTGCCCCAAATCAAATGAGGAAAAGGAATTCATGACCAAAATTCCCTATCAGTCTGCTGTTGGTAGTCTCATGTACGCTATGGTAGCTATGAGACCAGACATTGCATTTGCAGTGGGAGTTGTTAACAGATATATGTCTAATCCTGGCAAGAAACATTGGGAAGCGGTCAAGATGATTTTGAGATATCTGAGTGGCACTAAGGACAAGTGTCTATGTTTAGGTAGAGGGAAAGCATCCATTATTGGTTACATAGATTCTGACTATGCTGGTTGTGTAGGCAATCGTAAGTCTACATCAGGGTACATTTTTCATTTTGCTGGAGGTGCTATCTCTTCGAGATCTCGTCCTCAAGAATGTACAACATTTTCCACCACAGAAGCAGAGTATGTTGGAGCAAGTGAGGCATGTAAGGAAGCATTGTGGCTTTCTGGTCTTGCTTGTGATATGGGTTTACCTTAGCATGTACCTCGCTTGCTCAGTGACAGTCAAAGTGCCATTGCTTTGGCTAAGAATCCGGTCTATCATGCAAAGACCAAGCACATTGAGGTGAGGTATCACTTCATTAGAGATTGCTTAGCCACTGAGAACATTATTCTTGAGAAGGTTCACACTCGAGATAATGCTGCAGATGCGTTGACTAAAGCTCTACCACAGGTTAGCTTTCGACAGTGTTGTCACTTGATGGGGGTTACTTGATTCTTGATCTTACGCAATCACTTGTATACTGTGTAACATGCCCATCAGGTGGGAGGTATAGTTTGTATACTTACACTCAATTATTCTTTATCATTCTTTATTTTTCTCCCATAGTTACTCTCGCCATATTGGCCTTTAGTGGGAGATTGTTACCGTTAGTGTCCATGTGAAAGGCCAAATGGCCACCGAACACTTCTTTGTATAGGTTCTTTAATAAAACATATAGTGGCCTGGTCAGTCACAGACTGTAACTTCGACCGCATTTTGTAAGACCTAAGAAGTCTGTCTTCGTGGCCCCTGTGTACTCTGTTTTCTGCGTATTCTACAACCTCTGTGCAGAGTACTGTGTGCGGCCTTAGGAACTCGGTTTTCTACTCAGATCATATCGTCGTGGAGCTCTCGAGAAGGAGAGCGCACTGTGGTGCATCACCATCAAAATACTTCAGTAGGGGTAGATTTTATAGGGTTTAGATGGCATTACAAAGAAGGTTAATCACGTTCTCATCACCTCATGCGGGGCCCACTTGGGTTTAAGCTTGTTTTTATCAGAATGAGCACTTGATGATGCCTGAAGGGGGGGATTTCTTACAGTTAGCGATTCTTTTGCCGAGGAGGAACAATGAGTTCTTAATCGATCACTCTTTGGGGGAGTTGCCAAAGTTATAAGCGCATCTTTCTTGCCATATCTTCCATAGGAACTCCCCTCTAATGGTGTTCCAAAGACACGGAGCAACCAATCACTTCTCCCAGCAGAGCTTGTTTCCAACTTATATGTTTCTGAAGTCTAATTTTCTTTCTAATAATCTGCCAGAGCCACTTGGAGTTAGGACAAGTAAAGAAGATGTGGGCAACATCTTCAATGGACTAGTAGCAATGCTTGCACCAGGGAGGCACCCCATAAATTTTGGTAGCCTTTAGGTTGGTCCAAATTCTGCGATGAAGAATTTGCCATAGTAGGATAGAATTTTTTATTTTTATGAGACGGTGCCAAATAGCCATGAACTTCATGTCCCATTGCAACTATGTCCACAATAGGCACCACTTCTTGTTGAGGTTGACCTGATAATCAATGGTATCTTTGATGTTCGGGATTTTTGTTAGGCAATCACAATTGTGCCATCTGAGACCAAGCCGGCTCAGTGGGTTGCACCCCATGAGAAGACGAACTTTAGAGTGGTCCCAAGCAAGATGTCTACTTTGCAAAGTATTCCATTTTTCATAGGTAATGTTGAGGTTAGGGTCAACATCCACTATTGGTGTCTTGTTTTCAAGGATGTTTCCATTTTTTGAAGCCTTTGTTCCATAGCCTCTTGGCATTCCGAATGTTCTAGGATTCCACATTTCAGATGCCATGGATCGAAAACCAGATACAGTCATTTTGTCTGACCCCACTTCCAATCTTCATTGATTCTTGTGAAGCTTTTGACTTTATTCCAACTCTTCCATAGGGAGCACACAAGATTCGAGCCTTTCAGGGCAACAAGGATCAGGGAAAACAAAAGGGTCAGAATGTCAAGATTCTTCTAATTCGGGAATCCCACTAAGGTCAACTCATTCTTGTTTATGAAGATCAACTTGCCCCACGAGGCCTCCCCATTGCACCACGCCTCAATCATCCATTTTGTCGCAAGTTTGTTAGCCATGGACCCAATGTCCAGGATGCCAAGGCCCCCAAGCCGGGGGAAAAAAACCTCCTAAAGAGGGAAAAAAGTGCCCCGGTGGTCCTAGTGTGTTCACACACATCACTACCTAAATATATCAACAATATTTCTCTCTTCAATTATAAGGACCAAACCCTATCCAAATTGGAGATATGGCATAAGAGACTAGGACATATAGGTGAAAGGACATTGAAGAAAATATGCAGGCATCAAAGTGTGCTTGGCATCCCAAATGTGTCCAAGCAACACATGATTTACAAATGTGGAGCATGCCAATTTGGCAAGTCACATAGGCAACCATTCAACAAAAGAGGATACATGTATGAAGACCACTTGGAGCTTGTACACACAGATTTGTGGGGTCCTAGAAGAGATTCATCAATTTTAGGGTCAAGATATTATGTTTCATTCATAGATGACTATAGTAGGTGGACAATACTTTATTTATGAAGCATAAAGATGAAGTGTTCACTTGTTTCAAGAAGTATTTGGCATTATTTGAGAATCAAACAGGTAAAATCTTGAAGAGGCTCAGATAAGATGGAGGTGTGTTGCATAGTAAAGAAGCACAAAAGGGGATCCCCATAAATTTTCAAACTATGGGCACAATTTTTGTTCTTCGAATTCCTATGAAAATCCCTTCAAGCTATGTAAATGCACTAGAGGAGTCCTCTAGATGCATAAGCTCCAATCATTGTATTGTAATCCTTGTAAAATATTAGGAAATTAGAGTTAGTCAATAAAAGTGTCGGTCACTTGTGTGAAAGGAACCTTTTTTAGGGCACATGTATATAAGTTACTTGGTGACTCTTGTAAAGAACTTTTTTCCATTGTAAGAATTGAGGAAGATTTTTGAATTTTCCTCTTTCTTGCTGAATTTCTTCTTCTCCAAGAGCTTCTATGTGCATCTAATGCCTGAAATGTGTGTGTGTGTGGGACTGTCGTCTACCCCTTCCCATTGCTTTTGAGTTGCTGTAGTGTGTGTGTGAGCCATAATGAGTTGTGGAACGAGTGTTGGTGTTTCCCTCCATTCACTATTTTGCTCATAAATTGAAGCTCGTTTGTTAGATTCGACTGAAAATAGCACCAATAGATGGTTCTGATTGAGAGCTTGGAAAGCAACCCACCCATATTTGGAGTTTGGAGTTGACAAAAAAGTTCGAATTTGAGCTTATTGTTGTAAATGGTATCACGACGTGAATTTTCATAGAATTAGTGATTTGGAGAGGTAGTTGAGACAAGATACATGTATTGTAGCTTAGATACTTCACTTACCATCATGTGTGCACATGTATTCATACACTTGGTATGTCGAATTCCATGGATTGATAATTAAACATGTATTAATCCACCACTATATGCACTTGTGGGGCGATCGAGGTACAGTCTCATCGACACAACTCTCTAAGGCTTCACGACTTAGGTACATAGGTTTTTGGCATCGTTGCCACGGAAAACCCAACCAAGGTGCCTTCATGATGGTTATAGCTTCAGAGTGAATGAATCATACTTGTAGAGGTGAATTCAGTCAATGGCAAGTCATTAAATATTTCAACACTTGTTACTTCACACTTTAGGAGTGTATGTAATGAGTTTTTAGGGTTAGGGCTAGGAGTGAGGAAGTGTGGAAAGAGTTAGGTTTAGGGCAGAGAGAGAAGTGAGGAGAGGAGAGTAGAAAACCGTAAAAAAATCCCAAAAAAGTTTTAGTCTAGTTCAGTTTAGGCACTTGGTTAACCAAGGCCATAAAACCCAAAAAAAATTCATTGTTTTAGTCACTTTTTTGAACAAGTATTGTGGAGAGTAGCGACTGGTATTGCCTGAGTGGTATCATGGCAAACAAGCGCATAATTGACTTTGTGGGCACAAGGTTTAGGCAAGACATTCTTGAAGGTGAGTTCTTTATAACTCTAACACCTCAAAAACATCAAAAAAGCACTCACAAATGTGATTAAAGTGGCATTTTGTATTGTGGGGTAGGACAAAAGGATTTGAGAGAGCTTTTGAGTGATACAATGGGCTAAGAGTGAAGGGGAGAGAGAAATACACACTTTGCACAAAACAATTCCAAGTTTTAATCATTTTTGGTTGAAGTATCATGATCAATTGAGTTTTGGTATCGCGATACCAAAATTCCCTAGTATCACGATACTCGCCCCGTATCGTATCATGCATACTGAATTGAGGTATCACAATACCGATAAGGTATCGTGTATCGTCAAGTATTGGTATTGCGATCGCCGTCCTTAGGTGGTATCATATTGTGGCCCACCAAGTACCGTAACACGAGCACATCCAGTATCATATCCCATGATCTCAAGTATTGTATTGTTATCATTCTGGTGGTATCGTATCGTTTAGGTCAAGGTATCGTATCGTCACTGAGCGGTATCATATCGTGTCTTGATTTGGTATGGTATCGTGAGGATTGGTATTGTATCGGCCTTAGAATTCCCTAGTATCGTACCGTCCCCACTACCAGTATCGTATCTTGGAGTCGGTATTGTATCATAAACCAGTCAAGTATCGTATCGTGCCACTCCTTGATATCATATCGTGTTAGGCCCTTGTTATCGTATCATGCCAAGTCTGGTATTGTATTGCGAGTGAGGTATCGCCAGGAGTGGTATATTCCAAAACAACCCAGACAAACTGAAGGTAAATATTAAGTGATTGAGGAGATAATTAAGGGAAAGAAGAGAGAAGATATAGACCTAAAGGGTGAATGAACTTAAGTACAAGACGGGTGCTAAGTAGCTGGAGAAGTGTCATATCATCCGTAGGAAGTGCAACCCAAGTGAGCCATCACTCAATCTACTCAGACACATCTAGTGACTCGGAGGAGGAATTATCCATGGCCTCAGAGGACATGCATGGTTTTGTTCCTAGAGACAATTTTGTGTTGACCGTAGAGGGTGAATAACATACCTCTCTGCAATATGTATCCACTAATCAGTAAGGAATCCCTATTTACCTTGATGGCATAAACAGGTCAATAGCTAGAATGGTAAACTCTATGGAATCAACAATAGTTCCAAGACTTGCAGTTTATGAAGGAGTTTACATGGACAAGTTAGGTCAAATCTACGTAGAGACAGAAAACCCCAATCAGATCAATGAGAGAGGGGAACTAGAAGGACAAGGAACTTCTGGAAGATCTAACCAAGAAAAACTTGTTACTACCCCAAGGGGAAAGTCTATGGAAACTCAAGTCTTGAGAGGGGACTTGATACCTCAAGATCATTACATGTTGGGCATATACCTGATCCATGGGTCAGACCTGCTTTTACAAACCGACTCACCCACACGAGGATAGGAAGTAAGCCAAGTGGCTATCTATGAGTTGAAGGATCCAAAAGATGAGTCTAGAACCACATACCTAGACCAAAAGCAAAGAAGGTATTGGCCAATGGATGAAATCGATAGATCTCAATTGAAATACATGGGGTTGCCTGTATTCCCTCCTCGAGAGCAGGCAACTACCTTGCACAATCCTTTTGGAACACACCAAGGAATGGAAAATACCATGTCAGGACAAACAAGTCAACAAAGTATCCCCACCAGAACACATGTGCACTGATTCACAATGCCAAGAACACATTCACACAACCAAACCAATTCAGGGATAGGTAACGTGAATCGAGCACCCATTAGACCAAGGCCACAACCAGGTGTGCAACCAGGAATGCATCCAATTAGACCAGCAATTCCTATAATGCCTAGACCCCTAGAACCCGTTAGAAGGGTGAGACCAATTCAAGTTGCGAAATGCATGAGAAATCACTATGATGGTACGGGAGAACCATATGACCACATAGGGGAATTCAAGCAAGTGTTACAAGAAAAAAAAAGTGGATGACTTCTTTGTGCAGTATGAGTCCTTTGGACTAACCCTCACAGGAATAGCTTTGATTTCGTTCCAACCATTGGATCCAAATCATTTTGGAAACATAGAACAATTCTTCCAAGAGTTTATTGGGAAATTTACCAAGCAAGGGATTAAACACAAGTCGTCATCCTTAATTCATAGTTTCAAACAAAATCCAACCAAAATTGTAAAAATAATTGCCCAATGATTTAACCAATATGTCGATAGATACCCAGTAATAGAAAGACCCTCCCAGCAAAAGATGATATCACTATTCTTAGATGGATTGACCAATGGAATGCTGAGAACTATAGTTTGTGTAAAACGGATCCATACATTGAGTGAGTGCCTCCAAGAATGCATTGATCTAGAAGATAACCTAGTTGATGACCTCAAAACTACACAAACCACCACTAAATTAGAAGACACTACGAGTATAGTGACGACTAGTTCTAGTAATGTGGAGGAGCTAGCAAAACTAGTGGCTAAAAAGTTAGGAGTCCATGGATAGAGGAATTACCAGAATCCACCAATGAGAATGCCAATGCTAAGGAGATGCAGCCTGTGTGGTGGAGATCAACCATCTCATAAGTGCACAAGAGGAGGTCTAGGCATACAACAACCCTATCCATACAATAGGAAGCCACCCCAAGGACCCAACCAATATTTTCATATTGAGCAGAAATATACCAATCATGCTACCAAAAATTGCCCATTTAACAGGCAACCAAGGCGAATGAATCAACCCTAGTACAAACCTTACGGATACCCCCCATAGAGCAAGGAAGAGAGATACCTAGATACAAACTTTATCCGGGGCCACAAGGAGCACCCAAACCTTATGAACAAGGGGGATATGGACAACTACACCTAGTGTTAGGACAATAACCACCCCATCCTCAGAATGTTGTGCCAGTCAAATACACTCAACCAAAGGAGGACATGGAAAGAGCCATAATAATAGCTACACCCTTAGCTAGTACAAAAGTGACTAATCAGGGATATGAGTAGACCCAAGGAGAATACTACCCCTATGACAATCTAGTGGATTATGAACAAACTTATGACCAACAATATTATGGTTATGAAGGATATGACCATCCCTATGGACCTAAGTATGCAAACCTGATGTACACTGCACCTAAAGCACATGCACCCATGAGACCACCTATTAGACCACCTGTGCCAAGAGGACCATGCTATAGATGCGGAGGAGATCACTTCATAAGGGAATGCACTCTGCCATACAACCCACGACCACCTAGAACATGGGAAGGGTAGTACAAGGAGTGTGGAAAGGAACATCTGTTTAGAGATTGCTCAAAAAATCCCAATAAGACTCACAACACTACTCATATCAATGTAATAGAAGTGATTTAATTGTTGGGAAGCAATAAAGAATACATGGTACCCTTAAAAGCTATTACGCGAGCTCAAGCCAAAGAACAAGCAATAAAAGAATTAGATTCTGAACAAGAAATGGACAAGAGCCTAGAGCCAAAGATACAAATAGTAGAAGATTTGGAAGACCCATGAGAGAGTAATCAAGCAAAGAAAACACAAAGTTGAAAGACTAGAAGGGAAAATCTCAGGAACAAATGGGCAAAGAAGAAAAATAAAGAGGACAAGAAGGATGTAAAAGAAAATGTGAAACCAGGGAAAAAAAAACTGCAAGATAACACGACATCAAGGTCCCAAACCGAGGAACCATACAAACCAGGATGAATTCTAGCAGATCCAGTACCAGAAGACTTGGACATGTGTCTGAAAGCTTACCAAGCCGGAATCATGACTGGACCAAAAATAGAACAACATGAGAAACTCTACCCACAAGGAGAGTTAGAGAAGGAGAGATTGGCAATATGCAGAAAGCTCATAGAGATAGCTCATACCACTTTAGAAAAGACCATCCCAATCCTCCTAGAGACCAGGATACCTGAGGCCCAATTCAATGAATGTATCAAAATTAACAATAAAAAACCAATGAGAATACCTAAAGAGAAACCGGATGAAGACGAGCAATAGAGTAACTAGGCCAAACAGATTTCTATAATTCTAGAACAAGCGACATATTGGCCACAAGACTTATGGGCCAAGATCTAGGAAGAACGATGGAAAAAAAATGAGAGCTCAAGACCACCCTTTGATGAACTAGACATTGGAGAAACCCAATCGACCCCAAATTTAGAAGAAGCATATGAAGAAGTTTCCATATTAGATCGAAATAGAGAAGTGCACAACATCTCCACATTACCTAATTATACGGGAGAATATGAGAAAGGTTCTATAGTTTTTCATGCTCCCATGATTCGAGGCAAAGAAGATAGGTCTTCAGATAAGACATCACACAACTTAGCAAAGCTGAAGAAGACCAAGGTACAATGCTTCTTGACCGTGGAAGAATTGCTACGAGCCAAACCACAATTATGGAACCAGTTAGCTACACAATTGAAAGTAGATTCGGCAGAGCCCATGAAGGAAAGAGGAGAAACTAAAGTTCCATCTACCATACAAGTCCCTGTCAATAAAGTTGGAGAATTCAGTGAAGGAGATGAACGAAATACATTCTTACCTATCATATTTAACGGTTACATGTCTAAAGACATTTTAGACACTGGAGTGGGTGTATGCATAGCTGCCAAGGAGATTTGCGAAAAATGGGGGAAACTAGCCCTGCGACTAACACATATGCCCCCTAAGAATAATGGAAAAGATTAAGTTGACTACCTGCGGAGTAGAATTTGAACACACTCTAGTTGTATGTCAATTTGGAAAGGCAAATAATTACGAAATGATATTAGGAGGACCTTTTATGAGACAACTCAGGGTAGTACAAGACTGGGGGAGAGATGCATTATACTTGCAACATCAGGGGACCACTACCAGAATAAATTTACAAATATTTTCATATAGGGATGTGCCCCCACTACAATGGAATCCTATACATAAAGAGGAAGATGATATGTCTATTCATAGTGCAAGATCAAGTGACCAATCATGGATGCATGAAGATGCTCAAGTATGGATGTGCAAGGAAGCAAAATGGGAGGAGAATAAAACTCAATTATGGCCAATGAGACATCAAAACTATCGACCTATAGATGATCCCATGTATATGCCTTAAATTTTCCCAGATGAAGCATTTGAACCACATGGATGGATGGAGATTCAAGCCACCTTAGATGTGTGTGTAAATGAGGAAGTGTTAACCATGAATGGATGTGTGGATGAAGCAGGTTATGATGTAAAATTTTACATAGTAGTCCTTTCGGAAGTAGAGGTAGAAGAAATATTAGGAAAGGAATGGAGAGAGGAGTACAAAAGCATAGAAATGGAGCCAGAATTTGATTCGGAGGAACAATACTTAGAAGTAATCCAAGCAGAGAACAAAGAAGAAACACCCAAAGTGTTGGCAATACAAGCAACTCAACCAAGACCAAACAAGGAGGAAACAATAGAGAAGGTAGAACAATACTTCAAAAGATACGAAGTAGAAGAGAAAAAGATTACTATTCAAATGCCCAAAAGGGAGGTCAAAGAAGAAGAAGCATATGATAACAAGGAACAAACTAAGAAAGTTATAGTGACCATGGAAGAAGGAGAAGAAAGATGTACGTATATTGGAAAAGATGTATCATCAGAAAAGGAAGGAGAGTTGATAGCTCTAATCAGAGAATACCAGGATGTATTTGCATGAACCTACAAGGACCTCAAAGGTGTAGATCCATCCATTTATTCCCACAGAATCCCAATGACACTTGATGCAAAACCATCAAAGCAACACCCTTACTGCACATACAATGACGTACATTTGGTGAAAATTAAGGAGGAGAAAGACAAACTGCTAGCAGTTGGATTCATTTATGAGATAGAGCACACAGAATGGGTGTCACCATTAGTGGTCGTACCAAAGAAAAATGGAAAATTGAGAGTATGTATCAACTTAAATAAAGTGAATGCAGCCACTATTCATGATAGCTACCTGTTACCTATCACTGATCATCTCTTGGAAAGAGTTGCAGGCAAGGAAGTATATAGCTACCTAGATGGATTCTCCAAGTACAACCAAGTAGCTATCGCTACTGAGGATCAACATAAAATAGCATTCACAATTGAACGGGGAGTTTATGCGTTTAGAGTGATGCCATTCGGGCTCACAAATGCCCTAGCTACTTTCCAAAGGTTGATGTGTCACATATTTAAGGAATTCCTAAGGAAGAGTATGGAAGTATACGTAGATGAATTGTGCACCTACTTAGGACAGAGAAGTGAACACATTCCCGAATTATGAAGGATATTCGAGAAATGTCGGCAATATTGAGTGTGCGTGAATCCTAAAAAATGCAACTTTATGGTGAGACAAGGAAAGATCCTAGGACACATTGTATCTAAGAATAGAATTTTCACAGACGAGGATAAGATTAAGGTAATCCTAGAATTACCTAGAACAAAAAATGCAAAGGAAGTACAAGCCTTTATGGGCCATTGTGGATATTATCGTAGATTTATGAACATGTATCCCATAATTGCTAAGCCACTATATGGATTATTAACTCAATTCACTTAGACAAATGAGTGCAAAAAAGCATTTAACGAATTGAAAATACGATTAAGTACAACAGCTATATCGAAGATACTCAATTGGAATAAACCTTTCCATATCCATGCAGATGCCTGTAATTATTCAATAGTATGCATCCTAGCTCAACTAGAAGATGAAGGAAAATTAGAACACCCAATTGCATACACGAGTAGACAACTCAACCAAGCAGAAAGGAATTACACCACCACAAAAAGAGAAGGGTTAGGAATGGTGTATGTAGTCAAGAAATTTAGACACTACCTTCTAGCTAACAAATTCAAGTTCTTCATTGACCATAAGGCCTTATTGTACCTA
>CM035416.1:63301798-63309298 GCA_020310875.1 Ceratopteris richardii
ATGCGTTCTCCTCTCAAGTCCACAGACTCTGTAATTGGTCACTCATTCCATATATTGTCCATAATTTACAAATACATTTATGTACTTACAGGAATCCTGCTTATTACGAGTGTCCATACGAAAGGTATATGCTTATTCATTGCTTTTTGGCTTTTTCGTCATACGTTTGCTTATGATGTCCAAAGTGTTCCACTACTTTGGGTAGTCATGATTTGATTAATCCGATTCTACTGACCATGCAAGGATCTGTTAAGATCACCCAAAACGAAGGTAGCGCAAATGTGCGTAGTACAATCTTTCCTACTAGAAAGCAACCCAAGAGCTTCAAAATTATGTTGGCTGCTCAGTATGGAGAAGAAGAACATCTTTACTTTTCTTTGACAATGATCAATGTCTACAGAATCACTGGAGTAGTACTAAAATATGTGTGCGTCATTACAGAACAAAGATGAAGCGGTAATACTATGTAGGAGAGTTTCAGAGGCTACTTCACTGCTCTGCATATAATGTACAAAAGCACAAATTGTATATTATGTAGAAAAGTTTCAGACGCTGCTTGAGTCCTCTGCATGTACCTTGCATATGATCATCAAGTACAAGCTTAGCCGCTTAGCAGCGTCTGTGTTTTTAATAATCTTGCTAATCTTATGATTGAATGTAAAGCGGAAAGGTGTAAAGCAGAACACAACGACACGACAATGCTTGGAGAAACATAAAACAAGATGGTAAAGCAGATATGTTGGATCTCTAAAGTCTTAAATTTTTGGTTGTGTGCTTGTCTGAACCATAGGACATTGCTCACACAAACTAATCTACTTGATCTTGATGTGAAATAACAGACTAAATATAATAATCCGTTAGCATCTCCATTTTGTTTACTTAAATCTTGTAAACATCATAACATCTGCGAAGATTCCACTTGCATAACTACGTGTAGGAGATTGTGCAAAGGAGGATAAAACAGTGTTTTACATGTCTTCTATTTCTGTTAGAAAAGTGTTGTATTTGGAAATCATAAATATGCATGAATGTGTGTACATACACATATGCCTGTGTGTGTACACACACATATTCAGATTCATCTTTACAAGTACGTCCGTATGTAGATATATGCATAGATAAAGGAGGATCCAACACGATAAAAGAAGTGTAGTATAACTTAACATTTGATGGAATCAGCAAGCTATGATGATGCAATATAACGTTTGAAGGTATCAAATTGTACATAAAGTCTTAAAACGAAGTAGTTTTACTTTAGCTAGAAGTTAATCATGGTTATGTGTAGTAGCGTTGCACCCTGCTCATGATCTGTTTGTGAAATTCAAGCTCTGTACATCTTGTTGCCTCCAAGGAACACTATTATATGGGATAAATAGGCCTGGAATCACTATAGAGGAGGAGCTATGGATCTATTGCTTAGGATTGACATTCATAATGATCATCACTGTGTGCAACAAAGATGACGAACAATAATGAGGATGCCTAGTGTTAAGGATCACTAAGGAATCGAATATCCATGTGAAGGATGAACAAAGATAGTAGCCATCTATTGATTCCTAATGTGTACCTAGCATCCTTGGTCGTATTGAAGATGTAGGCCACGTCCAGGACTTTAATAATGGCACGATGGTCATGAGAATAATATTGTAAAATGTTACTTTAGCTAGATGAGAAAGAAAATAGGACAAACGCACACGATGCTAGTGAGGGAGTGCTTTTAACAAGAGCGTCCATAGTAAATGATTTTGCTGCGTGCATTCATGTTTTCTCCTATCACTCATCTCGAATTCCTCTCTCTCATCCTATATCACACATATAACTTGGTTACTTGATGCAGTGCTCTCATTTCATGTCAATCTTTTCATGTACTCTAGTTCATGAGTGGTTTTGCACATTCTCTAGTGAGAATTATGGTTTATTCACAGGCATGATGGTTTAGCGATGGACCTTGAGGGTGTGCGAAACATATTTCTTTGGTTACATAATGCAATGGTCTCATTTCATGTCAATCTTTTCATGTACTCTAGCTCATTAGTAATTTTTTTTGGTGCAAATTACAAGCCTACACATTTGGCTTGAAGTTCATAAACATATGAAGCTCCATGGAAACCATTGCTAGAAAGATTTTTCATCTTTACCAATTATAAAAGTCATTTTTGACTTGAGAGAATATTTGTAATCACCTACCAAAAACTCGTGGATTTGTTAGATAGAAAAGTAACTACTTCATTGAGGGAATATTTCCTAAATTGAAGGACTACTTTTAGAGAGAGCCAAAAGTTGAATTCAAATTCAAATTTGAATGTAACACTTATATAAAGTGACTTGAAAAAGTCACGGTTAGTAGTCTCCATTCCCGAGCTCTCCATTGCCATTGTGTAAGAATGTGAGGTCTACATTGTAGCCTACACTAATCTCCATCATTAGGCTATGATTGCCAAGCCTATGATCTTGTACAACATTGTTCATTAATACAATACATCTACATTGTTCATCTATGGTCTCTCTGTTATAGTCATTCATAACTGTCAATTTATCAATTGCAACCATTTTTAATGATCTATAGCTTGTTGGAATCATCTCCAAATTCTCTACATGCTCAAAAATTTTGAAGGAAATCCATTTAGCCAATTGGGAGAAATGCGAGTCGAAGCACTCACTAGTCAAAGTCTGCAGAGATCCTAAATTGATTGCTCTATGTATAGTGCATCATTTCAAGTGATTCCACTTGGAATCATTAGTTTAATAAGCTAATTTGATACCTCTAAAAGGAGTTTTTCTAATTCCTACTGTACTAGAAGCACTGAGCATAACAAGCAGTGTGATAAAAAATAGAAGGTTTTCTTAGATCCTTCTATTGGGAAGTAGTCTATTTTGATTCAATCTTTTCTTACATCATTTCCAAAGTACATAGGCACTTGTATAGTGTCATTAGAAAGCTAAAAGGGCCCACAACTCAATTCTGAAGCTACAAGGGGTTGGTACAAAGTAGGATTTGGCAGTACCTACTCATTTCTTGGAGTGTCCATCCATCTATCCCAACAATGGTATTAGAGCAAAGTTAAGGTAAAACGGGAGATGGTTTTCCTTCTTTCATTGATAAATTGGATAGGAACAACTATCAAGCATGGCCTTTGAGGATGAAGACATACTTGCAAGGAAGGAGCCTCTATGGATACATCTCAGGAGATGAGGAGATGCCCATATTCAGAAGCAAAGGACAACCTACAAGAGAGGAGCATGAAAGACTCAACACATTGTGTGCTAAGGATGCATTAGCAAGGTCCTACTTACTTAACTCAATCTCTGCTTTTTGTCTTCCACATATTAGGAACTGTAAGACATCCCAACAGACTTGGGAAACATTGTCTTCATATTTTTCTTCCAACACAAGGCTAGGAAGAACCAACTGTGGATTGAGTTTACCACTCAAAGAAAGCAACCTAAGCAAGGTATCTCAGAGTACGTGACCAAAGTCAAAGATGTAGCAAATCAATTGGCAAGCATAGGAGAAGAAATTGAAGAGGAGCAGATTGTAAGACAAGTAATCAATGGTATTAAAGCTGATGACAAATGGGAGAGCTTCACAACTACCATGGACTTGTACATGGACATGCAGATTCCAGATCTTACCACACTCATGGGGCAACTAATCACCCATGAAGCCAAACTCAACAAGAATGGAGAATCATCAAGAGGTAATAGCTCTTTTGCCCTATACACTGATAAAAGTAAATCCAAAGGGAAGAACAAAAAGGTTGAATATGAAGGAACTACCTCCCAAGCCAACTATGCAGGGAGAGGTAGAGCCTCAAGAGGAAGGGGCAGAGGAGGTAAGCAAGGTAGGGGGAGACCTTATAACTCCTCACCATGCAATATTTGTGGTTTATCAAATCATACTACAGATGAGTGTTTCAGGAATTTCAAGAATCAGAGAGGTAGAGGATATCAAAGAGGTGGATATACACAATCAAGAGGAAGATTCAATCACCATCAAGGATACAACAACAACTACAACAACAACTACAATATCAACTACCAAGGAGGTTACAAATCAAGGAAGGATTACAACAACTACATAGAGGAGCAAGCAAATTCTCTTCTGATTATGAACATGACTTCTAAACCAGGTATAAATGATGACCTCTCTTCAAGATGCTCAAACCATGTGGCAGACAATGTAGCTCTTCTCTCTGACCTTGAGGAACCCAAGGGTAAACATCACATACAAATAGGTGATGACACTAAGCACTCAGTGATTAAATTAGGGAATGCTAAGACCTTTGATGGAAACAAGAATCTATTGAGTAGGGTTCTATATGTACCTACAATTACCAAGAATTTGATGGAGTGTTGGACATATTGTGGAAAAGGGTTTGAAGGTTAGGTTCAACCAATATGGAGCATTTGTGGAAGATCCCCAACATGGATTCAAGAGAATTGCCAAAGGAGAAAAGACAGGTAGATTATTCACTTTTGAACTTGAAGATACAAGAAATATTGCGCTCTATAGCTACAAAGATCAAACACTTTCAGAGCTTGAAATTTGGCACAAGAGATTAGGGCATGTTCGTGAAAGAACTTTAAAAAAAAATTGTAGAGACCAATGTGTGCTTGGGATACCTAATGTATCCAAGAAACACATGATTTATAAATGTTTTGCTTGTCAGTTTGGAAAATCTCACAGGTTACCCTTCTCAAGGAAAGGCTACATGCATGAGGATTACCTAGAGCTTGTCCATACAGATGTATGGGAACAAAGTAAGGATCCCTCAATTTTTGGATCAAGGTGTTATGTATCTTTCATTGATGATTACAGTAGGTGGACTATATTATGCTTTATGAAGCACAAAGATGAAGTATTCAGTTGCTTTAAAAAGTATCTTGCACTTGTTGAAAACCAAACAGGGAGAAACCTAAAAAGACTAAGGTCAGATGGAGGAGGTGGGTACTTCTCAAATGAGTTTGATATATTCTTGCACGACAAAGGAATCAAAAGAGAAATCACAACAAGGTATACCCCTGAGCAAAATGGGGTGGCAGAAAGGAGAAATAGATTAATTGTTGAAACAGCTAGGTCAATGTTGAATGAGAAAGAATTACGTAACTACTTGTGGGCAGAAAGTGTATCTACTGCCACTTATCTTGTAAACAAGTTGCCATCCAAATCTCTTGATGGGATGACTGCATATGAAGCATGGCATGGTAGAAGACCTTCACTTGATCATTGCAGGATCTTTGGATGTGTAGCTTATGTGCACATTCCTTCTCAAATAAGAGGTAAGCTAGACCCTAAGGCAGAGAAGTGCATCTTCATAGGGTATGACTTGAATTAGAAAGGTTACATGGTCTACAACCGTTCAAACAAGGGATTCATGGTCAGTAGAGATGTTGTCTTTGATGAGAATGACTCGTGGTTTGATAGTGAATGTAGGAAAGTAAAGCTACGTTATGACTTGGACGAGGAGTTTCCAAACCTCAATATCCAAAGGCAAAGTCAAGATGAAGAAGCTGGAGGATATACCTGAATCATCCAACCAAGCAATCAGAAGATCACAAAGGGAAAGCAAGAAACCAGTCAGATATGGGTATGACACTTCTTTAGTTACTAAGCACTCTGTTTATCTTGGAAAAGACTTGTCATTTGAAGAGCCAACATCATATGAAGAGGCAAAGACCAAGGCAGAATGGAAGGAAGCTATGGATGAGGAGATTGAAGCACTCAAGGAGAGTGATACTTGGGAACTAGTACCAAAGAAGGAGTCTATGAAGGTAATTGTTTCTAGATGGATCTATAAGATCAAAAGGAATTCTGATGGATCAATAAGCAAGTACAAGGCTAGAATTGTGGCTAAGAGTTTTGCACAAACCCAAGGAGTTGATTATGAAGAAACCTTCTCACATGTGGCCAAAATGCCAACCATCAGGGTATTGGTAAGTGTGGCTGCATCAAAGAATTGGAACATATATCAGCTGGATGTAAAAAATGTATTTCTAAATGGCTGGATTTCAGAGGAGGTGTACATGTCACAACCTCCTAGATATGAGGACCCAAACAAGGTAACATATGTATGTAAATTGAACAAAGCTCTTTATGGATTGAAGTAGGCACCTAGGGCATGGAACCATAGGTTGACTACATACCTTCAAGATCAAGGTCTTGTCATGAGTAAAGCAGATACTTCTCTGTTCATCAAGAGAAGTTATTTAGAGTTAATATACTTATATGTATATGTTGATGATATCATACTTACAGGAAATGATGCTAATGGCATCAAGCAGATAAAAAATCAGATGATGAAGGAGTTCAAAAATAGTGACCTTGGATCACTAAAATATTTTCTACGACTTGAGTTAGTCTATACTACCTTTGGAATTTATATCATTCAAAGAAAGTATATACAAGATATGTTAAAGAAGTTTCATTTGCAGAATGCCAAAGAAGTACGCCAATGGAGGTAAACCTAAAATTAAGTGCTCATGAAGGTGATGTACTTGAGAACATTGCAGGTTACCAAAGCATAGTGGGAAGCTTGAACTATGCTACATTGACAAGGATTGGTATTGCTTATGAAGTAAGTGTTATAAGTCAGTTTATGCAGAAACCTAGGGCACCTCACTTGGAGGCTTCCAAAAGGATTTTGAAGTACCTTAAGGGTACTCAAAATCATGGATTGTATTTCCCTTATACATCAGACTTGGACATCAAGATATATTCAGATGCAGATTGGGCAGGTTGCAAAGATGATAGAAGGAGTACCTTAGGATACCTATATTTTGCAGGTAACAAACCTTTATCATGGTCTTCAAAGAAGCAACCTACTATTGATTTATCTTCTACAGAGGCAGAGTATAGAGGATACACCAATGCTACTCAAGAGGCCATATGGATCAAGCTATTATACACAGAGTTGGGTTTGCATACTACATCTCCAATGATTTTTGGAGATAATACAAGTTCATTACATCTTGCAACAAATCCCATTTATCATGGACCAAGCATATAGAGGTCCACTATCATTATGTGAGAGAGAAGCTATTGAGAAAAGATATTCAAATGGCATATGTATCAACAAATATGCAATGTGCAGACTTATTGACTAAAGCATTAGATGGTACAAAACTTTGCAGGTTCAAATCAATGATTGGATTGTAGGATATTAATGAAGATTGAAGATGAAGACCAAGCCAAAATGTTTGACTTGAGGGGGAGCTGTTCATGCAAATAACAAGCCTACACATTTTTCTTGAGTTCATAAACATATGAAGCTCCATGGAAACCATTGCTAGAAAGATTTTTCATCTTTACCAATTGTAAAAGTCATTTTTGACTTGAGAGAATATTTGTAATCACCTACCAAAAACTCGTGGATTTTTTAGATAGAAAATTAACTACTTCATTGAGGGAATATTTACTAAATTGAAGGATACTTTTAGAGAGAGACAAAAGTTGAATTCAAATTCAAATTTGAATGTAACAATTATATAAATTGACTTGAA
>CM035416.1:63314298-63516798 GCA_020310875.1 Ceratopteris richardii
GAATGAATATGTGTGTGTATGTATATGCATGTGTGTATCTAATATGCATGTGTGTATGTAATATGCATGTTTGTATGTAATATGCATGTATGTATGTATATGTGTGTATGCATGTGAGTATGTAATATGTATGTGTATGTATATGCATCTGTGTATGTAATATGTATGTGAGTGTGTATGTAATATGCATGTGTGTACGTATAGTATGTATGTGAGTATGTGTATGCATATGTGTGTGTATGTATGTATGCATCTCTCTCTCTATCTCATTCTCTTTCTATTTCATCTCTCTCTCTCTCTTTCACTCTCTCTATCTTTCTCTTTCATCTCTCTCTTTCTTTCTTTCTCTCTCTTTATGTTTCTCTAGATCTCTCTCTTTCTTTCATCTCTCTCTATCTCACTCTATATCAATCGAAAACAAAACAATCACTTACATCGATGTAATTGTTTGGAGCGTTGTCATCAAGGTCCACTTAATGTTGCCCTTGGTCGAATTCCAAAGATTTGATGCCAAAAAGCTCCTGTAAAACGAAAGAGAAGAGAAATTGGAAAAGGGAAAACACAAAGAAAGAGAAAGGGTGCTACAGTATGTGCAATTCTTACCAAAATTTCAGATCTAGAGAAACAGAGATGTAGAGAAAGAGAGAGAGAGAGAGAGAAAGAGAGAGATGTGTGTACACAATAGGTTCGGAATGTAGTTCGTGTGCACAAACTCGACAGTAGCAAACTTTGGTTCAAAATGCAAGCAGATGTCGAATTTTTGCTCTCGAGCCCGATTAAAAGTTGCCTCGGTATAAGCGTCGGTATGAGCGTCGGTAACTTACAGTAAAGTAACGATGCCTATACCGGCGCTCATACGGACGCCGTGTATACCAACGATTAAATGATCGTCGGTATTGCATCCGTGGTTTTTCAAACATTTTCAACGGTCATACCGACGCCAAGGGGTGACGGTCGGTATGGGCAAAGTCGGTATGCCCCTCATATGTTGTAGTATATATTGAATTTCATGAACTATTCATCAAGACAATTCATTATATTTATATCTATTGACGGCCAACATCTGAACTATGTATAGATTTGATGTTATTATGCTTAGAAGGAGCGTAATGAACACTTATAAGCTTAATAGAATGTCCTTACGGGTAGGACGTTCTATGACATTTAGGAGAATCAATGGCCTAGCGCAACTTAGGGAAATTGATTTTCTTTTTCTATTTTAATATCACATAGGAATGTTTCATGCGTTTAAAGTTAGCATTATGAGGCCAAGAGGAACTTACAAGGAATATATTCGTTTTATATACACTAGTATTAAGTCTATTGTCAAGATAGTGGAATACATGTACAAGATTGATGGATTTTCACTACACATAAGGAAAGTTATAGGAAAAAACATATATCTTTTTATACAATCAAGGCATGCAGAAGCCACTATTATATCTCCACTATTTGACTTATGGTCATCCCGTCTTTTAATTTGACATCTTAATATTATTACTAAAATTTCACTCAAAATATTCATGAAATCATGTACGAAAAGTGGATGTACATCACTTAAAGGATGCTTATGTGTATGGGAGCGATGGATGAAAAGATAATTATGCCTAGGAGATGGCAAACACACATTTTGGGTAGAAACAAGTTTAATTTATCAATAGTGGCTAAGTTTTAAAGTGACGTAGTGAAGATCCCAAAAGTAGACAGGCAGTGGTGAGGAACCTATAACAATTTCATGGTCTACCTTTAGACATTATAAGGGATACAAAATTTCATGGCCACTTTCGGAGAGATTTCTTCAAAACTTTGGATATAAGACTTGGCACTGACGTGGAAGAACAACGAAAGATGAAAGGGAAAAATAGATTGCATTAACGAGAACCCATATACTATGTTTCCTGCATATGTGAATGAATAGAAAAGTAAACTCAATTATAGTTGCTTTTGCATGTTATACACACACACATACATACATACATACATACATACATATATATATATATATATATATATATATATATATATATATATATATATATATATATATATATATATATATATAGTAGTTAGATTTCTTTATTAGTTGTTGGCATGTCTCTCTACAAGCACTTGGAAATCAACTGATTGGAAAGAATGTGAGTTCTATCTTCTTTGAAAAATTGGGGGCATTGCATTAGTGTCACATCTATCTTTCCATTATTGCAAGGGTTTTTCTTTGGAGCATCACTTTTTGCGATGCATATGGAGCATCGAATCTGTGAAGACGAGCATTGCTTATGCGATACTTCTTTACTTAAAATAAAATGTTAGAGAGGGGGCATTGGCAGCATCATTGCATAAGCAATGCTGCATTTCTTTATATGAAAATGGGGCATCTCTATGGCACCCCTTGGCTTGTAGTGTATGTCGACATACTCTTACAATATCTTTGTTGAGCTTCATCCACTTATCCTACAAATCAAAGGTGATGACACATTTATCTTACCGGCTTACTCTTTGATTGCTATTAGATTTTCTCTTGTGCACTGGTTTCATTTTATATATTGGACTATCTTGTTATGTCACACCACCTATAAAGTAATTTTTCTGCATTTTCGTGAAGGTGAATAACAATATTTTTGTCTCCATTCTTGTTTTTCATGAATTTATGTCATTCCTTCCTCTTGACATAAAGAAATTGTTTTCTTCATAAGTATTTGGATTCTAAGCCCTATTTATTGAGAGAAAAACATCCACACTTTATGGTCTAGCAAACTTATTGAGGATGGAGATCATATGCTATGGAGAACAATGATTATACCCGATTAAATACTTGCATCACGAGACATGTATTGATTACATTAGATGGATGCTACTAATTCATAATTTGTGGTGAGATGAGACCAATTCCCTCATAGGGGATTTGTGGGCCTTCAGACACTCATTGTTGTCATTAGTGCCACGGTTTATGTGCATCACAACATCGATACAAGCTACATTGCTCAAAGCATTTTGCATAAGTGAGGCCGTCCTTTCATCCTGCAATGCATTGACCTCTCCATCTCTGACCACTACCCGACCATTATCTCATTTCACCTGCCCACCAAAACGTATAAAGCTCTTTGGTTTCATGCCTGTTCAACTTTGTTCTCTCTCCCTTCCATCCATCAAGAAATTGCTGTAGTGTGGAAGGAGGCTTTTGCCACCGGTTCATCCCCAGCCAAGAGCTGGAGATGTGCATTCATGAAATCGTGGAAAATCATGATAAGAACTAGGAAGATGCTCGAGAATGTTTGGCAAACACATAGAGAAGCCCTATATCATAGACTCTGGATACTTGAGGAGGAAGTGAACAAAGGAAAATCTCAATACCAGAAGGGTCTATGTAGAATCAAAGCATTGCTGAGATACGAGGAAGAAATTCAAAGGAAAAATCTGCAACTGTTCTTCAAGGAGTGGTGGGCTGGCAAAGCCGACAAGCCCACCAAAGAAAGCAAAACAGAGATCGATTCTCTGTTTTGCTTTCTTAAAAGAAATCAAAATAGAGAATCGATCCCCCTTTTGCTTGACTCAAACATTGATATTTGCAATACGGAAGAAGAAAATATCAAAATCATTGAAGATCATGTTACGAGACTCCTCAGGATCTCGAATCCTCTCTCCCCTCATAGACAGGACCGTATGGCGGCCATCTCTAGGGTTTCCTCTCATAGGATCCCACACAACCTTCGTTCCTTGCTTGATGCCCCTATCTTGAAAGAAGAAATCATTGAAGTCATTGATGCCCTTCCTAGAGGGAAAAGCCCAAGATGGAACGGGCTCACTAGTGAGTTCTTTAAGTCCTTCAAGGTGGTGATTGCTACCCCTCTTCATTTGGTCTGGCAAGAGGTGCTTGAGTTTGGCGTGCTTTCATCCGTTCTCAACAATGACATCATCAAGTTAATCCACAAAAAAGGGGAAAAGAAAAGAATTGAGAACTAGCATCTAATTACAATGCTAATTCAAAAGGGATATAAGATCATTGCTAAAGTCATAGCCAACACAATTTCTGGCCATCTGAGCGCTTGGTTAAGTGAGGACCAAAAAGGTTTCATCAAAGGTAGGTCGATCTTGGAAGCCATTAGTTTATTGATATTTGGGAAGGTCTCTAATTCGCAGATGAGTCAAGACAAGATGTGGTTTTCCTCAAGATCGACTTCGACAAAGCTTATGATAGGTTGGAATGGGACTATATTTTGCAATGATCACTTAAAGATCTCATCTACAACAGAAAATTCACCAAGATGATCTTGAACCTTTTGGGAAATCCCTTGACCCAGATTAATGTTAACGGCCAAGACCGCTTTCCAGGCCATCGTCGGGGTCCAACCTGACCTTCTCTTTGATCATGGTTTCCAAATCATTCCTCGAGGCCATATTCTCCAGCTTCTTGGGATTCCTTTCGGCTTTGGTATCTCGTTGGAGTAGCAGTGGAATTGGTCCTGGCTAGACTCGAAAGCAAACTAAACTATTTGAGAGGTATGCAAATCAATCTTGTGGGCCATGCAATGGTTATTAACACATTCCTCATTTTTTTGACCATTTACTTCCTCTCTTGGTGGATACTGAAAGAGCAAGAGCTATCCAAACTGGAAAGTATTTGCAAAATCTTCCTTTGGATAGGCGACCACAACAAGAGGGGGTGCCTAAAGTCAAGTGGTCAATTTGCACCCCCCTTGTGTTGTTCACGTACTTCCGCAGACGTCTAACTCCAACAGTTGGTATCAGAGCATGTCGTCGCTTCATCTAGGGTGCCATCGACACTCCTCCGTTTGCAGTCTCAGAATCGCACGATTTTTGGTGAGCATACGCAGCGTGTTTTCGAGATCAAAATAGCTTTGCTGTGTCGTGCCGAAATCGCGATGTGAGCTCGTTTCAACCTCCGAATGCACTATCACAGCGCTTGTGCAGGCTATTTTGTCTTTTTGTGCCAAAGGTATATATCACTTTCTGTTCATGAGTATAAGCGTCTCGAAGTCTGCTACAGGTCTAGCGAAATTTTTTAGGGCAGTTCTGCTCATCTTTTTGAGATACAGTCAATTTTCTGCATCAAGGTATTTTAGTCACCGGCCATGGCTGAAAGCAGTGATGTATTCCGTATGTTGGTTGTAGAGGATAAGTTGGATGGTACCAACTACCCATTATGGGCTTATATGATGCGACATGTATTGGTTGCAAAAGGATTGTGGAACATTGTGCAGGGTGTTGAAAGACGTCATGTTACACCTCTGACTATAGGTACTGCAAATATAGGTGATGGAGCTGATGAAGATGGTATCGAAGACGATATTCCGTAGATTCCTGTTCGTGTTGCTGTTTCTGCTACAACTACTGCAGAGCAGATTCGCTGGGATGGCAGAGATTCCCAGGCACATGCATTGATAGCTTTTTCTATCAAACGTACCATTATTTCTCACATTCGCTCTTGTAGAACAGCGAAGGATGCTTGGGATACACTTACCACATTGTACCAAGCTAGGAATGAGGCTCGTGTTGCTTTCCTCCGAAAACAATTGGAGAGTGAGCACATGAATGAAGATGATTCTATGGACAGTTTCCTTACAAAGATCAAAGACTTGAAGGAAGAGTTGATTTCTGCTAATGAGGTTATACTAGATAGCTCACTTGTGCAGACCGTTCTGAATGGTCTTCCTGATTCATATCAGAGTTTTGCTTCTACTCTTCGGTTGATGATGAAAGGCAATCCAAATGCCCTGTCATTTGAGGAGTTAGTCTCTATTTTGTTGCAAGAAGATCAGTCCAGGCAGAATAGTTCCATTATGCATGTTGCAGATCAAGCTTTCCTAGCTAGTGAGAAGGGCAAAGGAAAATGGAGCTCTTCTACTAGTAAGCAGAAATCTGCAAATGCTGCACATTCAAAGAACCAAGACAAAGATGAGAAAAAATCAGAAAAGCAGAAATTGTTTTGTAAGTACTATAAAGGGAATGATCACATCATAAAGCACTGTCCAAAAGTGGCTGCAAAAGAGGCAAAGAAGAAAGAGGCTGGAATGGTTGTTGCAGAAGCCTCTACACAAAAAACGGAGTCTCCTAATCTTGTGCAGGAAGAAGAATGGGTGTTTACTACTGTTTGAAGTTTTGACCCATCTTCGCATGATCAGTGCATGTCTGCAGTAGACTCAGATGTTTGGTATTTTGACAGTGAGGCAACCAAACACATTACCTCGCAGCATAGTTTCTTCTCTTCACTTGCCCCTACAGGGAATACTCTTACATGCGCCAACAACTCCTCTTATCCTGTTATGGGAGTTGTTAAGATCATTTTGACTACTACTGATGGTAGTTCTTTCACTTTGTCAGATGCTTTATTTGTGCGAGGGATCAAGAAGAACCTGTTATCAGTTTCTGCATTAGCCAAGATTGGTTTCGTTGTGAAATTTGTTGATGACAGGTGTACAGTTCATGATCTCTCAAATGGCGATGTGATTATTGCTTCTGGCATCTTATGTCATGGGCTGTATAAGCTCATAGACTATGAAAGATCTCTAAATGATTTCGCATGTGCAGTAAATGATTCGCAGGTTATGTCAGATGCAAAGCTTTGGCATGCACGCTTTGATCATCTGAATTTTGCTAGTTTGTCATGTCTGCAGAAATCTGAAATGGTGTCCTCGTTTCCCAAACTTGAGGCACCTAGAAAACATGTTTGTGAAGGCTGTATTTTGGGCAAAATGCAGCATTCATCCTCTCCAAAAGATGGTTCAGTTCGGGCTACTCACAAATTGCAGCTTGTACATAGTGATGTATGTGGTCCTATGCAGACACCTTCTATTGGGAATTATCTTTACTTCGTGACTTTCATCGATGATTTTTCCAAGCATGCATGGGTATATCCATTGAAGGCAAAGTCCGAAGTGTTCATGTGCTTCAAACAGTTTTTGGTTTTGGCTGAAAATCTGTCAGCATGTAAAATGGGCACCCTCCATTCTGATCGAGGGGGGGTCTTCTAATTTTAATGCATTTTTTGCTGAACGTGGGATAAAACACCAGTGTACAATGCCGTATACACCTCAACAGAATGGATTTGCTGAACGAAAGAACAGGTCTCTCATGGAGATGGCGAGGTGTATGGTCAAGAGTCAGGCTTTACCTCATAGTTTCTGGCTTGAGGTTGTCATGTGTGCAGCATATGTACTGAACAGGTGTCCCACTAAAGCACTGCAGTCTATCACTCCATATGAGGCTTGGCATGATTGCAAGCCATCTGTTGCTCATCTGCGTGTTTTTGGTTGTTTGGCATATGCATTAGTGCATGAACAACATCGCAGAAAAGTGGATGATAAAGTAGTAAAATGTATTTTTGTTGGGTACAGTTCTGAAAGTAAAGGCTATCGTCTATGCAATCTGAATATGATGCAATAATGAAGAATGGTACTTGGTCTTTATGTGACTTGCCTCCTGGCAAGAAGGCCATTGGCACTAAGTGGGTATACAAGTTGAAGCGTAAACCTGATGGTACAGTTGACAGGTATAAGGCTAGGCTTGTTGCAAAGGGTTATGTGCAGGAAAGAGGCATTGATTTTGATGAGATCTTTGCACCTACATGTCATATGACTACTGTTTAGAGCATTTGTGCACTTGCAGCCCATCATGGTTGGAATGTACATCAGTTGAACATCAAAACTGCATTTCTGAATGGTGACTTGCATGAAGAAGTGTATGTTTTTCAGCCCCGCAGCTTTGTGCAGAAAGGACATGAAAACCAGGTGTGCAAGTTAAAGAAGGCATTATATGGTTTAAAGAAAGCACCACGTGCTTGGTATAAGAAGATACATGCCTATCTGATTGCACATGGTTTTGAGAACAGTCCAACTAAAAGCACCTTATATGTTAAGCGTGCTAATGATGTGCTTCTGATCATTGTTGTCTATGTTGACGACATGCTGCACACTGGTCCTATTGAGAGCATATTGCTGATTTTAATGCTGATTTGCATGCCTCATTTGAGATGTCTGATTTGGGGCATTTGCATCACTATTTGGGCATTCAATTTATGCAAGTTGATGGTGGAATGGCTTTGTGTCAAACGAAATATATTGACACATTATTGTAGCGTTTTGGCCTTGAAGACTGTAAGCCTATTGCCACTCCTATGGAGACAGGTTTACGATTAAGTCTTCATGATGCTGGAGATGCATTTGATGTTGTTCTCTATCAGCAGGCTGTTGGATGCTTGATTTACTTATGCATTACTCGGCCGGATATTCAGTTTGCTGTCTCACAGATGAGCAGATTTATGCATTGCCTGAATCTAACCTATAAACCCTTCTCAACAATCTATCCAACATTGATTAGTTTCTTGGTTATTGTTGGCACATACAATACCATGCTTAGAAGATTCATGTTTCCATCAGATGCTTCAACATTTCCAATCTTCTTTACTCAGTGCCTAGTGTCATCAACTATTTGAACTTCATGCTTTCCTTTGGGTTCTTCAAGGTCAGACAATAATGCTACATTCCCTGCTACATGATTGGAGCAACCAAAATCAATAAAGAATAGGTACTCATCATCTTTACCTTGCTTGGGTATCATATTCATGAGTAATAGGGAGTCCTCTTGATCATCTGTATAGTTGTTGTAGTCTCTCATTCCTCTGAAGCCTCCTTGATAGTTGTTGTTGTTGTAGCTTTGGTTGTAATTGTGATGGTAGTTGTTTCTTTTATTATTCAACCAACCTCTTGATTGTCCATAGCTTCCTCTGTGGAAGCCTCTTCGTCTCTGATTCTTTGTGTTCTTGAAGCATTCATCTGTGGTATGATTAGTCAAGCCATAAATGCTGCAAGCTAAAGAATTGTAAGGTCTCCCCCTACCTTGCTTTCCTCCTCTTCCCCTTCCTCTAGTAGCTCTCTCTACCTGTGAAATTCACTTGAGAGGTACTTGCATCTTTTTCATTCTTCTTACCTTTGCCTTTATCTTTACTCTTATTTTTATGTGCTCCATTCTTGTTGAGCTTTGTCTCATGTGTGAAGAGTTGCCCCATCAATGTATTGAGGTCAGGTATCTACATGTCCATATATAGGTCCATTGCTATGGTAAAAAACTCCCATTTGTCATCAGGCTTGATGCCATTTATGATCTGCCTTACTATTTGCTCCTTTCTTCTTCAATACTCCCAAGTTGATCAGCTAGATCCTTCATCTTGGTCACATAGTTAGCTACACTTTGCTTTGTTTTCTTCTTCAAGGTTGTGAACTCCATCCAAAGTTGGTTCTTTCTCACCCTTGTATTTGATGAGAAGTATGAAGATAGTACTTCCCAAGTCTCTTGGGAAGTCTTACAATTCCTAATATGAGGTTAAAAAAATCAGATATTGAATTGAGTATATAAGACCTAGCTAGAGCACACCATGCAGCTAGTCTATCTTGCTCTTCTCTTGTAGGTTGGTTTTTGCTTCTAAAGGTTGACATTTATTCATCTCTAGATATGTGTCCATACAAGCTTCTTCCTTGGAGGTAAGCCTTCATCCTTAGGGACGATGCTAGATAATTTCCCCTATCTAATTTGTCAATGAATGATGGAAATCCATCTCCCATTTTACCTTGATGTTGCTCTAATACCACAGTTGGAGGAGATGGTGGACACCTTCTAGAGATGAGATGGTGCTACAGATTTTTGCTTCGCACCACCCAAAACTAAGTTGAAGAGTGAAAAGTAGACCTCTTGAGCTTTCCAGCAAGCACAAATAATCACCTCAATACTTTCGAAGATGATCCTCAAATCATTGGATCAAAACAAATAATTTGGAGTTTCACTCTCAACCAAAACCTTGCTATTTTGGTTGTTGCACCTGTTCAGAGAAATGAACACTATTCCTTCCCTGGTAGCAATTAGAAAAATTCCTTTTGAAGTAGATAACCTTCACAAGTTATTTCACTTAAAGTGATCAACTATATTGCTCAGAGAATGATGCTTAGCAAAACTGACATGCATCGCGATGTTTTAGGGAGTTAATAGTATGTAGATGACAGAGCAATGTTTTGCACATAACTCAAGAATGGATGAGGCAATCAAAATGAAACTTTGTATCATATAACTAGACTACCTAATGAATCTATACCAACTTAAACTATTGAAAATGATCAAGTACACACTGAGAAATAGATCAGAGAAATGCAATGTTTTGAGTAGTATATGATAGAGTAGAAGAGATGGAAATATTATATGTATTAATGCACCTACATTGAAATTGGCAATGAATGATTAATGCACAATGTGAGTAGAAGAAGAGATGAGACATGGAAATATTATATGTATTAATGCACAATGTGAGGGCAATAGTGGAGCTATAATGTGAGCTCAATATGCCACACAAAGTCCTTTGAAATCTTTCCTATATCTTCCCCCTATATCCACATGACTAGCTAGTCCTCTTTTTATAGCCTTTTGTTGGAGCCAAGATTCAAATTTGAATTCCAGTCTTTACCTAAAAGTGCTCCAAAGTTTAAAGAATGATTTGCTATAAATTCTCACCAAATAAGTCATGGAAAGATTCTCATAAGAACTCATAATTGGAAATGATTCCTCATATGCACTTTTACAAGGAGTAAAAATCAATCTTTTGCAAGAGATCATTCATGTGCTAAATACATGAACTTTTAGGATAAGTGATCAAGCATTTAGGCTTGGATTAATTGCACCAACATAAGGAAGGGCCAAGCTGTGTGGAATCACTCCACATAAAGAAGTAAGCCCAAAGCTTTGCAGAAAGCTTCAAACTTCTTCCTAGGCAGAGCCTTCGTGAAAGGGTATGCAATGTTCTCCTGCATGGGAACATATGCCAAGCTGATCTCTCCAATAGAGAACCTCTCCCTGACGAAATGATAATGGACCTTAATGTGCTTAGTGCAAGCATGGAGCATAGGTTTCCTCGCAACTGCCAATGCACTTTGACTATCAGTGAAGATGGTGGTGGCAAAAGACTGACCAACACCCAAATCAACCATAAGGCATTTAAGCCACACACACTCAGCAATCATTGTGAAAGCTACCCTATACTCAACCTCAAATCTAGAAGTGGGCATAGTAAGCTGCTTCTTGCTCAACCAAGATATACATGAGCTACCAAGCATGAAGTAAAAACCACTAGTAGACACATAAGTGTCACAGCAACTAGCCTAGTCAGAATAAAAAAAAAGCAGGTAAATATGGTAGTAGTGATCCCCCCTTGGGATAAAACAATCCAAGTAATTGGGTACCACTCAAGTAGTGAAAGATGTGCTTAGATTCTTGCCAATGCTTGACACCTAGGGCAATGCATAAACCTACTCATCTGTGAGACACCAAACTGAATGTCTAGCCAAGTAATGCATAAGTAAATCAAGCATCCAATAGCCTGCTAATAGAGAACAACATCAAATGCATCTCCAACATCATGAAC
The DNA here is from genome assembly GCA_020310875.1 of Ceratopteris richardii. NCBI lineage: Eukaryota > Viridiplantae > Streptophyta > Polypodiopsida > Polypodiales > Pteridaceae > Ceratopteris > Ceratopteris richardii. The sequence continues at coordinate 63,325,718 of CM035416.1, forward strand.
ACACTCAATCATAATCCTGTCTCCATCGGAGTGGCAATAGGTTTGTAGTCTTCAAGACGAAAATGCTACAATAATGTGTCAATATATTTTGTTTGACACAAAGCTATTCCACCGTCAACTTGTATAAAATGAATGCCCAAATAATGATGCAAATTACCCAAATTAGACATCTCAAATGAGGCATGCAAATCAGCCTTAAAATCAACAATATGCTTCTCATGAGGACTAGTGAGCAGCATGTCATCAAGATACACAACAATGATCAGAAGCACATCATTAGCATGCTTAACATATAAGGTGCTCTTAGTTGGACTGTTCTCAAAACCATGTTCAATCAGGTAGGCATGTATCTTTTCATATCAAGCACATGGTGCTTGTTTCAAACCATATAATGCCTTTTTCAACTTGCACACTTGGTTTTCATGTCCTTTTTGTGCAAAGCCACAGGATTAAAAAAATACAATTCTTCATGCATGTCACCATTCAAAAATGCAGTTTTAATGTCCAACTGATGTACATTCCAACCATGATGAGATGCAAGTGCACAAATGCTACGAACAATAGTCACTCGGCAAGTAGGAGCAAAGGTCTAATCAAAATCAATGCCTCTTTCTTGTGCATACCCTTTGCAACAAGCTTAGCCTTATACCTATCAACTATTAAATCAGTCTTAGGCTTCAGCTTGTATATCCACTTAGTGCCAATGGCCTTCTTGCTAGGAGGCAAGTCACATAAAGACCAGGTACCATTCTTCATTATAGCATCATATTCAGGTTGCATAGCAGCCATCCAATTTTTTGAATTTTGTGCTTCATCAAATGGAACAGGCTCATTCTCATTATAGAGACTAGATGCAGCGATAGCATAGCAATCTGATGCAAAAAAGGCACTATGAGAGCCTGAATGAGTACAATATGATAGAGGTGCATCTAATTTACTATCACACAAAGTCTACACCAGCCATTTTGGCTTAGTTTTTGCCTCCTCAATATCAACTCTCTCATCAACAAGTGCATCATGTAAATCTACATCAGAAATGGAATGATCTGCATCATCACATGAAACCTATAAAGGTTGAGAAGTTTCCTCATTGGGACCAGCACTAGACTATCCACCTATAAAAATAGGCAACAAACTATCATACATGTCTTTGGAGCTAACAAATGTCTCTTTCGTACATGAAAGTAAACATTGAACAGCATCTTCCATAGAAACAACATCACGGCTAACAAAAATGTGTTTAGTTTGTGGATGATACAGACGATAGCCTTTGCTTTCAGAACTGTATCCAACAAAAGTACATTTTACTGCTTTATCATCCAATTTCCTGGTATGTCGTTCAGGCACTAATGCATATGCCAGACAACCAAAAACACATAGATGAGCAAAAGATGGCTTGCAACCATGCCAAGCCTCATATGGAGTGATAGATTGCAATGCTTTAGTGGGACACTTGTTAAGTACATATGTTGCACACATAACAACCTCAAGCCAGAAACTATGTGGTAAAGCTTGACTCTTGACCTTACACCTCGCCATCTCCATGAGTGACATGTTCTTCTGTTCAGTAACTCCATTTTGTTGAGGTGAATACGACACTGTACACTGACTTTTTATCCCACGTTCAGCCAAAAATGCATTAAAGGTAGAAGACATTATCCCCCCTCCCCCCGATCAGAATGGAGGGTGCCCATTTTACATGCTGCTAGATTTTCAGCCAAAACCAAAAAATGTTTCAAGAACATAAACACTTTATACTTTTCTTTCAATGGATATACCCATGCATGCCTGGAGAAATCATCAATGAATGTCATGAAGTAAAGATAATTTCTAAATGAGGGTGCATGCATAGGATCACAGACATCACTGTGAACAAGGTGCAATTTCTTAGTAGCTCAAACTAAACCATCTTGTGGAAAGGAGGAATGCTATATTTTTCCCAAAAAACATCCTTCACAAACATGTTTATCGAGTGCCTCAAGTTTGGGCAAAGAGGACACTATATCAGATTTCTGCAGGCATAGCAAACTAGCAAAATTTAGATGACCAAATTTTGCATGCCAAAGCTTTGCCTCTTACATAGCTTGATAATCATGTACTGCACATGCTCAATCATTCACAGATTTTTCATATTCTATGAGCTTATACAGCCCATGACATAAAATGCCAAAAGCAATAATAACGTGGCCATTTGACATATCATGAACTATACATTTGTCATCAACAAATTTCACAACCGAGCCAATCTTGGCTAAAGCTGAAACTGATACCAGATTCTTCTTGATCCCTGGCATAAATAAAGCATCTAACAATGCAAATGAACTACAATTAGTAGTAGTCATAATGATCTTACCAACTCCCATGATAGGATAAGAGGAGTTGTTGGTGCATGTGACAGTATTCCATGTAGGGGTAGGCTCAAGTGAAGTGAAGAAATTATGGTACAAGGTAATATGTTTGGTTTCCCCACTATCAAAGTACCAAACATCTAAGTCTACTGTAGACATACATTGCTCATGAGAAGATGGGTCAAAGTTGCAAACAGTAGTAAATGCCCATCCTTCATTTTGCACAAGTTTAGCATAATCTGTTTTTGATGTAGAGCTCTCTGCAACAACCATTCTAGCCTCTTTTTTCTTTGCCTCCTTTGTAGCCAGTTTTGGAAAATTCTTTATGACATGATCATTTGCTTTACAATACTTGCAAAACAATTTCTACTTTTATGTTTTCTTGTCGTCTCTATCATCCTTCTTTGATTGTGCAGAATTAGCAGATTTTTGCTTACTAGTGGAAGAGCTCCATTTACCTTTTCCCTTCTAACTAGCTAGGAAAGCTTGATTTGCAACATGTATAATGGACTTGTTTTGCCTAGACTAATCTTCCTGCAACAAAACAGACACTAAGTCCTCAAATGATAAGGCCTTTGGATTGACTTTCATCATCAAACAAAAAGTAGAAGCAAAGCTCTGATATGAATCGGGAAGACCATTAAGAATAGTTTGCACAAGTGAACTGTCATGCAAGACTTAATCAGCATAAATTAACCGTTTCTTCAAATCTTTGATCTTTGTTAGAAAACTTTCCATAGAATCACCTTCATTCATATGCTCACTCTCCAAATGGTTTCGAAGGTAAGCAACACGAGCCTCATTCCTAGCTTGGTACAATGTGGTAAGTGTATCTCAAGCATCCTTAGTTGTTCTGCAAGAGCGAATGTGAGGAGTAATGGCATGTTTGATAGATAAGGCCATCAATGCATGTGCCTGAGCATCTCTGCCATCCCAACAAATTTTCTTTACAATAGGTGCAACAAGAACCGCAACACAAATAGGAATCTGTAGAATATCACCATCTTTGATGCCATCTACATCAGCTTCAGTACCTATATTTGCAAGTGTAATAGGATGTTTTTCAACACCCTGCATAATACTCTATAGTGCTTTTGCGACCAATACATGACACATCATATAAACCCACAATGGGTAATTCATAGCATCCAACTTATCCTCAATGGCCAACATACGAAATACATCACTACTTTTAGCCATGGCCATTGACTAGAATACCCTGATGCAGAAAAATGAATATGTCTGAAAACGTTGAATAGAACTACCCTAACGAGTTCTGCTAAACCTATAGCACACTTCAAGATGCTTATATTGGCGAACCAAAACCTGTATATATCTTTGGCACAAAAAGACAAAATAGCCACACAAGCACTGTGATAGTGTGTTCGGAGGTCAAAACAAGCTCAGATCATGATTTTGGTAGGACAGAGCAAAGCCCTTTTGATTTCCTTATCACCTGAGTATGTAGAACAAATTTCATGCGATTTTGAGACTATGACCGAAGAGGTGTGGAAAATGCCCTAGATGAAGGGGCGACCTACTCCAATGCCAGATATTGGAGTTAGACGATTATGGAAGCACATGAACAACACAAGGAAGAAGAAGAAGCTTGGAGCACAACACACAATACTGAATGTATTACCACTAGAATGTACAAAGATAAGTGAGATGTTAGGGCAATAGGCATATATACAAGCAAGGGGAAGAAACCTCCTAAAGAGGTAAAAAAGTGCCCCGATGGTCCCAGTGTGTTCACAGACATCACTACCCAAATATACCAACATGTATGATAAGGAATTAGTTGTATTTGTGCATGATTTATAAATTTGCAAACACTATCTTACGGGATCTGAGGTATTAATCAAAACCGCTCAACAAGCTACTAAGCGCTTATCAACTCAACCATTACTCTCTTATTGATATCTTAAATGGGATTTATTCATTTAAAATTTTCAGTCTATAATCTAGTATCAACCTAGAAAGACTAATGTTGCCAAGTAGATGACTTGAGTCATTGTCCATCATTGCATTTATATTATGTTTTTCTTCATAATATTTCTACCATTCAAATTCAATCATTTCAAGAAACGATTCCCACTTATGCTTCTAATGTATATTTCTCAAATGTATGGCATGATTTCAACACTTCTACATCTTCAACTGATGAACATAATACATTTCATAATGTGTTTTTGTATTTTCAGCATAAACTATGAATTAATCATTTTTTTAAAGATCTTCTAATGAAGGAAATGCATGAACCATCTTACATGGGACATAACAGCATACAAAGCACAACATATGCTTGCAAAGATTTCTTCGTTTGGCCCCATATTGAAAAAGATATTGCACATTATGTTTTTCAATGCATTGTATGTCAATGTCTAAAATGTCATCATGGTAAAAGATTTGGATTGTTAATGCCACTTTCCATTCCAAATGAACCATTGGAACAATTACTATGGATTTCATCACTTGTCTTCCCATGAATCCATCACATAATGACATGAACTGAATGATAGTTGATAGGTTTGGTAAATATGTATATTTCTTTCCATGTAAAAAGATCTTGTATGCATGTCAAGATGCTAATTTGTTCATTAAATCTATTTTCATGCATCATGGTTTTACAAAAGTCATGTTGTTTGATCTTGATGTTCATTTTTGCAATTATTTTTGGGCTAAATTTTTTCAACATTTTGGTTATAAAATAGATTTTAGTTCTGCATTTCATCCAAAACGTAATGGGCAAAGTGAAGCTACAAATAACACTATACTTGTTTTAATGCATTGCTATTCATTAGATAGTCCCATTAATTGGGATGAGAAATTGCCATTGCTTCAATTTGCTGACAATAAGACATTACATACAACTATTGGTTGTGCACCTTTTGAAATTGTTTATGGTAAAAAGATTTCCATTGCCATGTCACTCTGTCAAAGTGATACTCCTATGGTTGATTTTATCTCTCAAGCTCCCATTTCTATACTTCACAAAGTTCATGAGCACATTAGGAAAATTTAGGAATGTTACACACAGAATGTTAGAAACAACTAGCAAAGAATTTAAGGAAGATGATTTAGTATGGTTACATATCATTAGGAAACATTTGAAAAATATTTTAAAATATTTTAAAATATGTTAAAATTAAACTTGGACCACGTTCTTATGGCCATTTCACATTATTGAAAAGATTAATGATAATTCATTTAGATAAGATATACCATCTAACTCAGACATACATAACTCTTTTCATATTAGTTTACTAAAACCATTCCAAGGCACTTTACCACTTCCTCCTATTCTTGATGATCCTTGTTTACTTGAAAAATAATATTAAATCTTAATTTCTAAAAAAAAATTGATCATGATGTAACTACTACATAACAGGTACCCAATATCATAGATATTTAGTAAATATAAAAATTATTCTATTGAAGAATGTTAGTGGATCCATAAGATTGCATTGAAACCTCATTATGATCACTTAACTTTTGCATATCATTCACATTCACATTAATTTGACTCCTCCACAATACATTTCCATGAATGTGTATTTACGTGGGACATGCTTATGTTGTTCAATGATGGGACATGTGACTAGCCATCCATGTCTATTTTATTCATAGCAACTAAGGTCCATTGCTTTCTTCAATTGGGGGCATGTTATCACTTATGGAATGTTGAATTTTAGAGTTTAATTATTTGAGTTTTTTTTTTTTTTTTTTTGTGTTTTGATATAGCAATTGGCGGTTCATGAGGGCATGTATGGGCATGGACATTTTGGGATGTGTCTATACTCGAATGAGATATTATATTTTCTATATATTTTGTAAATAAAGACTCACATAGAGGGTTCTTTCTAGGAAAGTCCAAAAAATAGTGGTTAAGATCAGGATCATTGTAGATCATGATTTTTGTAAATAAAAGAAAACAATCCATAAATTGATGTACTAAAAATCCTACAAATACACACACTCTAGAGACTCATTGAAGAGAGTGTGTGGGGGGGAGGGAGATTGCACACAATATTGCATAGTGTCTCATCTTTTCACATCTCTATTTTTTGTGTGTTTTTCAATTTCGTATCCTCCATATATGTGTGTATGTACAATCCTGCATCATTGGAATTATCCATCTTGAACTTTGCAAGCACATCCGTGATCTATTTTCTTTGAGTGAGATTTTTGACACTCAAGGTCGAGCACAAGCATGGAAGCACATCAAGGAAGTAGACACACAAGAAGAAGGAGCATGTAGGGAGCTCCAAGAAGCACATGTCAAATTTTCAGAAGAAATCCCTATAAAAAGAGTGATTTTTAACACTAAAACCATTGTAAATAACATTTCCCATTTTTGCAACTCCATTTTGTTCAAGCCGAGGAGTCCTTGAGCTTGAGGATATTAGAAGTATCATCCTACCAATTTTCATAATTTTTAGACTATGTTTGAGCCCCCAAATAATCCCTAGAACCTAATTTTTAACTAGGCCAGACACTAGGTGTGGACAGGGCCAAAACCACTCAAAACACTATAAAAAGAGCTAGAGAGCCCATTTTTGAGGTTAGCTTGTTGTAGATTTGAGCTTTTGTAAAAGAGTTCTTTTGTAATCGAAGCTTTCCATTGTTCCACTCTTTGTTCTTACTATGTGCGTGTGTGTGTGTATGTGTGTGCATGCTTCTGTGCTTTCACTCACACACTTGTGCCTTCACTTGCTCATGGTCTTCATACTAGTCCTCACGTCTCTGTTGATTGACATTTATGAGGTGAATCTCCTCACATTGGTACTTACCATTGTGCTAGAGTGACACCAAATTTGGCGTCGTTGCCGAGGAGAGAGCTCGGAGGACTAGCATGTAACGGTAAGATGTAGAGTGGCGACGTTGGAAGGTAAAAAAATCACCATTTTTAGTTTATTTTCTGAGTTTTTCTTCATCTTCATCTTCACCATCACCACCATTTCCTTCCATCTTCATTTTCTCAGAATTTTTTCACTTTTGACTATACATTCACCTCATTTTTCACTTGGGCCTGCAAGCAAGAAGCAAAGAGGGAGTTTGGAACTGAAACGCTTTAGAAATACACTTGAAATCCTCTCAAAACATCAAAAAACTAAGTAAAGTATCGTGCAAACTCAGACTACATGTGTCTGGTATCACAAATTGTTTTGGGGCTGCCAAATATCTCAAAGCAACATATGATCAATAGATGTGATGCTTGAGAGATTGGGAAGTCACAAAGACAACCTTATCATAGCAAAGGGTACATCCACAATAGACTCTTGGATTTAGCACACACAAGTGTGTGGGGAGCAAGTTAAGAACCATCATGAGCAGGCTTAAGGTATTATGTATCTTTCTTTTATGATCACAATAGAGGGAAAATCTTATACTTTATAAAAAATAAGATTGAAGTTTTTGATTGCTTCAAACAATATCTAGCACATGTAGAGAATTACACTGGAAGGTCATTTAAGAACCTTAAATGTGATTTGATGAATACTTGCACTATAAAGGCATCAAAGGAGAAGTCACCACTACATACTCTCCTCAACAAAATGGTGTTGCTGAAAGAAGAAACAAAACCATGGTTGGGACAACTAGGACTATGCTTGAAGAAAAGAAGTTGCCACACTACTTATGAGCAAAAGCAATGTCTACTATAGTATATATTTTCAATAGTCTTCCATCCAAATCACTTCTATGTATGAATCCCTATGAAGCATATTGGAATGGGAGAAATCCAAGCCTAGGTCATTGCAAAGTCTTTGGTTGTTTAACATATGTGCATGTGCCTTCATAAATCAAAGGGAAATTGTATAAAAGAGCAACCAAGGCTATGATCATCGGCTATGATTCAATAAAAATGGGATAAATTTTTAACAATCCAACTACAAAGCAATTTTCAACAATTAAGGCTGTTGTATTTGAAGAGCATAGGTCCTGGTATGAAGGAGATAAGCAAAAGGTAAAGTTACCCTATAACCTTGATACATATTTTATTCCATTAGATAAAAAGCATGATGCATAGGTGTAGGTCTCTAGAAGTGATTTAGAAGAAGAACAAGATGAGAAAGAGAGATATTACAAACTCTGGAAATTTTGAGTCAATCCCAAGATGCAAGAATGTGGAGAATACTCTAAAAATGATCCTAGAAGATCAAGAAGGGATAGGAGACAAGCTGAAAGGTATGGTTATGATCCATCATTTATTACTAAGCATACCATCTATTTGGTCAAAGGTTCAATTTAAGAAGAAACCTCTACTTATGAAGAAGCCAAAGTTAATCCTAATTGGAAAATGCTTGTTTTATTTGGATTCTTCTTCAGTGAGGTATATTTGATTTTTCCTCTCGAGGTCTATTACTGCTATCCCCTAAAAAGTTGGGATGACCATTTGTGGATGCGAATATCATAATTAGATCATGCCTTCCTAATTAATTTTACTCTAGTACATAATAGATTCTTAACGTTATAAGGCATCATCCTTTAAGAGGAATTTGGTCTATTGTAAATAGGCTTTGAGTACTCTATATTTTAAGCAGCACTTTCATCCATAATCAGAAGGTCTTTTAGAGTTGCTTCATGTGCAAGTAGTCTGTTTTGCACCATCTTGTTCATAGTGATGTTTCAAAGGACATAAGATGTTTCCTTGTACCAAATTGAAACTTATAAGGTCAATCAAAGCTTCCAAGTCACAAATGATAGGCTCTATGCCGGATAGCTGAAGCTAACTTTATTACTCAAGACAAAATATTTCTTTCATCTTCTTCCTTTCAAGAACTTTCAGTGTATGATTTTGAACCTATTACCGAGGTGGAAAAGTGGTATATTTCATATATAGAGTAGCCCTTGTATTTATTTGAGGAAGGTTCTGTTGGATTCAAGGCCTTATGTGCTCTATAGCTAGAAGAACTATACATTCCTCTTGCTTATTCTAAAACTTTTCTTAGGCTTCCCATGGTATTGAGGCCCAAAGAGATTAAAGAAAATATTGCTGAATACAAACCAACCTTTGTCTCTGATCCTCACACTTAAGAGTTACGAGTTCATGATATGCACTTGGCAATGCCATGGTACTATTAGTATTAGCTTCACCTTCCGTGAATCAATGCCTTTTTCAAGGTGATGCTAATACCAATAGTTTTCAGCATACTAGCTTGTACTAATAGTAAAATACATATAAGCTAATACTAATACTAGCCATTATCATTTAATCCAATACTTCAATTTTCTTTCAAGCAAATAGGATAGTTTTTATTCAAGTTAACATATTTTTTTGATAGTAAACTAGCTATGTTTACTTAATAATATTAGCTTAAACGTGCTAATACCATAACATAAAAGCTAATACACTAAACATATTATCTAATATTAATAAGCAGAAATTCACCCACTAAACTAACATTGAAGCAAAAATGTTTCTAAATGCACATTTACAACACATATCAGCTACCGTTTTGCTACAAAAAATAGCATAATAAATATAAAAAGTGAAAAATAATTAGGTGTGAAGCTAATACCGTTTACCTAACAGTAAACTAACTGGAATACCAATTAGGGGCAATAGAAAATGTTTACCTAATCGATAAATGCTCCACTCTTAAAAGTGTAGCATTATTTTAAATGCATAATGCCTGTTAGGTTTTTGTATTAGAAAACCATTGATCATATTTTTTTTAATTAATGGAGGTTCGGCCGAGGCCTACTCCCTCAGACTTTAACTTTGAAATTGCAACTGTACAAGGAAGGGCATAGTACCCATGGGACCCCCCTTATCCCACAAGAAAAGGGGTTTACATGACTGGGTTAAATGGCGGTCAACACTACCGTAGTGATAGACAAACGGTGGCACTCAGCCACAATGCAACATCTTTCCAGATTACATGTCCCTTACATGTTGCTGCCAGGGATTGAACCCTTGCCCCCGCCTCAAGAGGCGAGAGGCCCAACCACTAGGCTAGCGAACTGGGGTAGAAAACCATTGATCATTAGATATTAGCTCCGATTCACTCTTTATTATTAACCATTAGGTAAAGGCTATGCTACATATGATGCAATAGTTTACTTTCTAGTCTTGGTTTTTGCTTCACCCGTTTACAACACATAAACACTTGAAAGCGTAGTGCCTTGATGGTAAACGTGGGGCAAAGAAACATTTTACTTATGAAGCTATAGTAATACCAATTAGGTGAATGTAAACTATGGCTCCATTACAGGTAAACTAACCCATTGACCATTTGGGTTTGTGTTTTGCACCATAGATCCTTTGCAATTACCATTAGGTTTGTGGTATTAGCTTAATTGCGACAATCCTTTTGGGTTTTTTTCTTAGGTGTTTACCTTTAGGTATTAGCTTAAAATAAAACATTAATTTTTTTCTTAGATTCACCATTTACAACACATTTTCATGGAGTCCCATAGGTAAAAGCTTTTGCGTGTTTAAGCGTTCACTAATAGTGAACACTTACAGCATTGTTTTGAATCAAGATCAATTGTATATCTTATAGAAGCAGTGGGTTTAAACACTTTTCACAATCACCAATTCTAGAGGTTGATTAGACCAAGAGAAAGAAATTTACTTTAAAATAACATTTGTTCACAAAATATCCGTGGGAAAATTTTTCTAAATGTCGCTAGTCTTCTGAGATAAAACTAAAAAAATGAGGTGGGAATCTAATAATCGGGGTGATAGGGAACTAAAAATCAATGAAAAAAGGGTGTTAGAAAACTCAACATAAATGATTTGTCTCGTACATAGGTAAATGCTTAGGCAAATTAAGACCAAATTACATTGTGGTGAAGGTGAAAATGATAGCTAGATTTTTATCCAAGGCATAATCAATGAATAATTTTTTGTTTTTTTATTTGTTCTTAGTATTTACCTATGTGGTTGGTTTATGTGTGAAATGGAAATTGCATGAGGGTAGAGTTCAAACCCTTCGTCTTTAGATAATGAGCCTTATGAGTTGGCCATTTACTCAAACCTATGATGGATCTCTCTTGGGCACAAAAGAGCACTCAATCAAGTCTTGTTTGTAAGTTTTTTTGAGGATAAAGTCAAAGCAAGTATTGACTTTTAACCTTGATTGCACAATGACATAGGGTGAGGGGTCGACTAACAAATTCCTTATTTCGGTATTCTAACTATTAAACCTTATGAAGCTACTTAGGTTTAGGTGTCAATATGTCCCTTAACCTGGGCCCCTTGCCTTCTTCAATAGAGTACCATTTACAACACATTTAAGCTAATACTTTAGTTTTCATTCACTGAAAACATGTTTGCTTTATTAACAAGGTGACCAAAAAAGTAAAGCAAATAACATGTTAGCAGCTAAATGAAGGGCTTTGTTGTCTGAGAAAAAGGATCAAGGAGGAGATGGAGGGAGAGAGAGGACAGAAGAGACATGCAAAGACAGATGGGAGCCTCAAAACCCACATAATGATCTTTTGAGGCAATGCTTTATAAACTATATATGTATATGAATATAGGGGTAAGGCTACATGATCCTTATATCCCCAACAATATCCCACTTAAGGGTCAATGTGACCATAAGTGGCAACACATACAAATAATGATGTAGGACTATACACTAATGTACAAGAAGAGCCCGAATCTCAACCCATACCAATTAGCCTACACCAACTTCCTTAAACAAGGTGTAACCATGCGCCTGAAACTACTTTGGACTCATGTCACCAAGAGTCGCACATATTTGACTGATGCAAGAATTGATGAAGTTCTTGCAAAGCTCCCACTCATTCTTTGCCTGAGTCAATCATCGAACAGCTCGCAACTCGAAGTGCAAATGCTTCAGTAACAACTAAAATGTCTGTTCTCAAGCAAAACAAGTCGTACATCAGACTCCTGAATGTTGATTAAACCTATGCTATCATGGCTAACAAAACCATGTCATCCATGTCTATGTCTAAGTCATCCAAAGTACCATCATCAAGACCAATATGTCCTAATATATTGATAAGCATTTGGCAGAGCCAATTCAAGAATGAGTGCATAATTATTGACTCCTCAACATCTAAATCAACCATCCTATCAACCAAGGATTTGTCTTGTTGTGCACCTTGAGAGCTCTAACTGAGTATCATCACAATGCTTTACATGAGCATTGACTAATAAATATGCTTAGTACTCCACCCTCAAGTGACCACAAATGATCCATGGTGCTCTAAGTTGTAAGGCCCCCATTATGAGGAGAAGCCATTGTGAGAGCCCGGACATTTGTGGAACCCTAGCTTCTAAGTTAGATGAGGTATATGTATGACCATTGATGGTTATAGATGATCTATGTGAAACCAAGCCATTAGGTTAGGTAGGACATAGACTTTTGGGCCATTGGATTGCCATTCAAGGCAAAAATAAAGGCCCTATGGCATCATGCAGTTTCCCCATAGAACCTTAATGGGGGGAGTGCAGAATGGGTCTTGGCCCCTTTTGTAGGGTCCGAGGGGCCTATCCCGCCCGCTCCTAGGGCAGAGATGATAGGACTTCTGGTCATGGAGATATTGTCAGATTGTATATTTCACAGACTATTGTGTATCTCCCGACTATGTTTATCTATACTGAATACCCTTGTAAAAGATATATAAGCATGGCCCACCTTACATAGCATTGCACACTAGTAATCCCTTCATCTAGAGTCTTTCTAGATTGCCATCTAAGCTCCACATCGGAAGCGCATGGGTGGACAGCACCATCATTGTAACTGCATTACGCTCGACAATCTCAGAATTTGAGTTCGCTATCTCTCACTCTGTATCTATCTTTGTGTGTGTTTTTCTCTCAACTTTGTCTATTGGTCTATTCCATTGTGCTATTATTTTTTCTTACATGGTATCAGAGCTCAGGAGGCTCTAAGTGGTGTAGAAGCAAAAATGCAGAGGTTGGAGAGATCTCAATGACAAAAGAGAGAAGATGTCAAGTGTTACATCATCATCTACAACTAGGAATCAAGGCGGTTTGCCAAGAGGAGTAGGTGGAGCACAGATAGGAGCAGTAGTGATGCCAGTCATCCCAACGTTGTGGATACGACGTTGTGGATACGACCACCAACCTTCATTGAAGGTAGACTTGATGATACAAACTACACCCGATGGAAGTTTAAAATCACTTCCATCCTTTATTCATATGAGCTTTTGGAGAGTGTTCTTGGGACTGATCATGAGCCCCAAGAAAGACTTGATCCAAATAATCCTAGTCGAATGATTCCTCCTGATGCTAATCTTCTACATGCTTGGAAACATATAAATGCATATGCACTCTGTGCTCTAGTTACAAGTACGTCTGATGGTGTTCTAAATCTCATTCATCATACTACCAAGGCATGTGAAGCATGGAACATATTGAGAAATCAATATGAAACTCATAATCAGACACAGATTCAAAACTTGGAGAATCAGCTAGCAGTAGAAAGGTTCGCTGAAGGGGAGACTACAGAGGTTTTTATCACTTGCATAAAGAATCTATGAGATCAAATGGTGGGATAACACATCAAGAAGGGTGAGGAGAAGAGTGGCTCTTCAAAAGGTGGCAAGGAAAGGAGTTTACAAACACAATTGAAACAAAGCTTGAGTTATTTGTTACGATAGAGGAGGTGTGCTCCTCGGCTGAAGATTCAAGAACAAACGACTCATGCATGTTGGGCAGCGGTGCATCTCATCACATGATGAGCAAAAAAGGCCTTTACAGTTCCTTACACCCTCTAAAGGAACCATCATAGTAAAGGTAGGGAACAATGCAAGATGTCTTGTAGAGGGCGAAGGTATGATTTCTTTCATTAACTCTAATGGCGATATCAAAAAGCTTTCAAATGTGTTGTATGTTCCGCAAATAAAACAAAATCTACTTTCAATAGCTTCTATAACTCATCAAGGTCATCAAGTATCTTTTAATAAGACAGGAGCTAAGATTATGGACAATTAAAAAAACATTGTTGGGATCAGCATAAGGAGGAACAACCTGTATGAGTTGTGTGCTCTTACAACCACTACAAATGTGGGCACAAGTAAGTTATGGCATGAGAGATTCCGCCACACTAGATACCCTGTACTGAAGGATATGCATCACAGGCTTATGGTTGCACACCTACCATCGATTGCAGAAATAAAGGAATGAAGTGAAGCTTGCATGATGGGCAAGCAACAGAGGAAGGCATTTCCACAAGAACAGGGAAAGCTATCCTCTAGAGTTGGTGCATGCTGACTTGTGTAGGAAAACGCCTACAAAGTCCTTGGGTGGATCTTCCTACTTCATGTTACTTGTTGATGACTATAGCAGGAAGATGTGGGTGTACTTCCTTCACGATAAGGCTCAAGCTTTTGGTAAGTTTAAAGAATGGCCTTAGCTTGTTGAAACTAAAAGAAGGAAGAAGATGAAGAAATTCAAGAGAGATGACAGTGGTGAGTTCACATTAATAGAGTTTGAAGATTTCTATAAGAGTAAGGGAATCAAGCATCAACTCATAGTGGCACATATTCCTCAATAGAACGATTTTGCAGAATGTCAGAATCGAGCCATCATGGAGATGGAAAGGTGCATGTTGAAAGGAAAGGGTTTGCCTGATCAATTTTGGGAAGAGGTTGTCAACACTGTTGTCTACATCTTGAATCAAAGCTACACCAAGACACTTGATGGAAGGACCCCACAAGAAACCTACATTGGTAAAAAGCCTTTTGTTTCCCATTTGAAAGTATTTGGAAGTGAATGTTATGTACATGTTCCAGATAGGGAGAAAAACAAGCTTCAACCAAAAAGCATCAAATGTATCTTCCTAGGATACAACAAAGATAAGAAGGCTTATAAGATTTATGACCCTCACGCTAAGGAGATCATGGCAAGTTGCAATGTGGTGTTTAAGGAGGAGCAGCCACATGGAGTGGAGGAGGAAAAGAGAGCTTCCACTTTATCATCAGGCAAAGGCACAATCCACTATGAATCTGGCCCAAGAACTATCACTTCTATACAAAAGAAGGAAGCATCATCTTTAGATGATGAGTCTAAAAGTCACCAACCTGCTGTCACCCAAGTGGAAAAGCCATTGCCAGGTTGGGTGAGGCAGCTCTATGATTCTGCAAACCCTATCCCACAGTCACTAGAACAAGTTGTAGATGGACCGAGGTGATCACATAGAATATAGGAATAGGGATGGGAAAGTGCCCATATTGTAAACACAACCTTGATGGGTTATCTCATTCAAGAAGAAGCAAAGGAACCAACCAATGTGGAAGAGGCACTCCACGATCCAAATTGGAGGCTACCATGCAAACAGAATACAACAATATCATGAAGAATGGAACTTGGGAGCTAGTGGATCAACCTCCTAAGCATAAATTCATTGGGACCAAGTGGGTCTGGAAGCTAAAGTACAAGGTTGACGGTACTCTAGAAAAGCACAAAGCAAGACTTGTTGCACATGGCTACTCACAACTTGAAGGCATTGATTTTTGTGAATCATTTGCCCCAATTGCAAGAATGACTACTATCTGAGTAGTACTAGATGTGGTTGCACATAAGTGTTGGCTAGTCTATCACATGGATTTCAAATCAGCATTCTTGAATGGAGACTTCAAGGAGGAGGTATATGTGTCTCAACCACTAGGATTTGAGGCTCCCCATTCAGAGAACAAGGTATGGAAGTTGAAGAAGGCATTACACGGGTTGAAGCAAGCCCCTAGAGCATGGTACCAATGAATAGATAAGTATTTCTTGGATCTAGATTTCAAAAAATGTGCTTCTGATGCTAACTTCTATGTTCTAAAGAGAGGAGGGAAGGCAATTGTGCTTCTACTCTATGTAGATGACCTTGTGATTATAGGAAATGATGATGCTCTTCTTCAAGAAACAAAAGATGTCCTGAGTTTAGAATTTGAAATGACATACCTAGGATTAATGCATTATTGCTTAGGACTTGAAGTTTGGCAGGAATCAAGGAAGATTTTCATCTCTCAACAAAAGTATGCAAGACAGATATTGAAGGCATTTGACATGGAGGATTGCAAGGAAATTTCTACACCTATGGGGGTCAACACAAATTGGAAGTCTCATCTAGTTGTGAAATAGCAGACCAGATATCTCTTATGTTGTTGGAGCAGTTAGCAGGTTCTCTAATAAGCCTTGCCAATCTCATTGGAAGGCAAGCATGCAGATACTTAGGTATGTGAAAGGAACCACTGATTATGGTATTCTTTATGAAGAAGGAATATCTCTAGTCTGATATTGTGGCTCAGATTGAGCAAGAGATATTGATACCAAAAAATCAGTTTCTGGGTATTGCTTTTCTTTAGGACCAGGGATCTCCTCTTGGATTAGTAAGAAGCAACTGACTGTAGCATTATCTTCTACTGAAGTTGAGTACAAAGCTACATGTGTTACAGCATGTGAAGTGGTATATTTGAGGAGGATCCTATGGCACATAGGAATACAAGGACAAGAGTCTACAGAGTTGAAGTGTGATAACCAAAGTTGCATGGCCATCACCAAGAATCCCTTGTTCCATGCACATACCAAGCACATAGAAATTTAGTATCACTATGTGCATGAGTTGATTGAGGACCAGGTCATGGAGATAAGCTACTATCCCATTGAATAAAATGGAGCAAACATCTTCACCAAGGGTCTTGGGAGAGAGCAACTTCTTCGACACTTTCCAACACTTGGGATTTGACCAAGGAGATAGTTCACCATAAGGTTGACATTGAGGGGGGGGGGGTGTTAGATATGCTCAATACTCCACCCTCAAGTAACCACAAATGATCCATGGTGCTCTACTAGTTGTAAGGCCCCCATTATGAGGAGAAGCCATTGTGAGAGCCAAGACATTTGTGGAACCCTAGCTTCTAAGTTAGATGAGGTATACGTGTGACCGTTGATGGTTATAGATTATCTATGTGAGCCTAACCACTAGGTTAGGTAGGGCATAAACTTCCATGCCATTGGGTTGCCATTCAAGGCAAAAATAAAGGCCCTATGGCATCGTGGGGTTTCCCCATAGAACCAAAATGGGGGGAGTGCAGAGGGGGGCTTGCCCCCTTCTGCGGGGTCCAAGGGGCCTATCTGCCTAGCCCATAGGGACGAGATGGTAGGACTTCTCATCATGGAGATACTGTTAGATTGTATATTTTGCCGACTATTGTGTATCTCTTGACTGCATTTATATATACCAACTCCCCTTGTAAAAGCTATATAAGCATGGCCCAGGTTGAGCTATACATAGCATTGCGCACTAGTAAGCCCTTCATCTAGAGTCTATCTAGATCGCCATCTAAGCTCCACATTGGGAGCACATGGGTGGACAGCACCATCGTTGTAACTGCATTATGCTCGACAATCTGAGAATTTGAGTTCTCTATCTCTGAGTCTGCATCTATCTTTGCCTACATTTTTCTCTCAACTTTGTCTACTAATCTATAATTCCGTTGTGCTCTTATTTTTTCTTACATCGACAACATGATCTAAAGCATCCAAATGTAAGCTCTATGTAAGCATCATTATCATCCAAAGCATGCTCAATATGTGCATCCATCTAAGCATTTGAATCCTACCATATATATGCATTGTGAATGTCAATTAGACCTATCTTTTGATAGACAAAATGAGACATGAGGAGTCTCGCATTGCACATAAGGCTGAACTCCCATTGAGATGAACCTTTCTCTCACATGGATTACTTGCAATGGATACATGTGCCCAATCCGAGCACCTTTGACAAGGATAAGTGATCTCAAATGCATATCCATCCAAACGTGGTTGGGCATGTCACAAGGCCTCTGTGAATCTCAATGCACATACATGTGTAACCATGAATGAACCAATGTATGCCATATCTGAACTTTCCATCTTGAAAAGTCAGTGCCATCAAACCCACAAGACACCATGCTCGTAACCCAAGACACTAGCAATGTAAGAATAGAATAGAAATAATACTCTATGATGAATGGGATCAGACCTCCATATCCATATGCATAACTCACATAACACGTGTCTCATTGGAAGTAAACCATGTGAACCACTTGTCACATAACCATGCATCTAGAATGCACATAAAACCATGAGCATAAACCAAATCATCAAGTCTCCAAACTAACCAAGTAGATATGAAAGAATCCTAGAAACAATTTGACACAGTATCCTCTCCAAAATGAGCAATCAAAACAAGATAATTAGTAGAAAAAGAAGAAGGAGAAACTTTCACTCATCCAATCACATATAATGGCAAATACACATGCCAAAAACTACAATACATGCCAATACAATGGTGATACACTCTCACTCAAGAATGAATCCTGCAAGATGGTCCAAACTATCACACATAACCTGTGGCCAAGTCCAAGTGAATGGAGATAAACAACAATCCATAGCTATCATACAAGCATAAAGAATCTACTAGAAATAATGTCTAGCATATGGCCTAACGAAATTTTGATAGCATCTCCCCTAAAAAATGGACTCAAGAAGGTTTTCTTGGCTACACAAATACACTTAAAACACCTCAAATAGAGGTGTGTCACTCAAGATACAATAAAAAAAGCATCCGTTATCATTTTCATCTTCACAAGAAACACTATTTACCTCTAGGACTCAAGTTACGTCCAAAATGCTGACATGATATTCAAGTGCAATTATACATTTGACTTCTCCATCACTATGCATTTTTTGAATTTTTAGCAAATTAAAACTCCAAACCAGATTTTGTGCCCCCCCCCATCAAGTTGTAGCTCTTTGTGTCATCTAGGCACAAAACTTAAATCATATCAATCCAATCTTTCTAGCTCAAGTAATGAAATAAATACCAACATATTATCAAGGAGATGCCGACTTGTACATTCACCTCTTGTAACCTAAGCCTCCATTGAAGCTCTTTCCATGCCAACCTTCAACAAGCTTTGATACCAGTGAAGGGCTTTGGTGGGCTGAGTAAGAAGAGAAATGAGGATATGGAGAGAGAGAGAGAGAGATGAGAGGAGAGAAACACACACACACACAAATGGTTGGGAGTCTCAAAACCCACATAATGATCTTTTGAGATAATTCTTTATAAGTGATATATGTATATGAATATAGGGGTAATGTTACATGACCCTTACATCCCCAACACTAAACTAGGGGTTCATTGCAGCTCAGCCTTTTTGTGAATTAATGAATCATAGCTAAGCCAAACTTAGGTGAATTGAAGCTTATATAAAAATAAAAACAACATGTAATTTATCTACTTTTACCATTTAGTATTATTAAGCATGGATCCCCAAAGGTAAACGCATTACAACTAATGTTTACACATAACTGAAAACAAAAACAAAACTAATAGCTATGATAGAAAATGTTTACTTAATTGGTAAATGCTTCGCTCCTAAATGTAAAAATTAATAGAAAGCACCATATGGGTTAGAGTTAATATGTTTACCTAAGGATATTATCTTCACTTCCAATGATAAATGGAAAATACAAAAATTTTAAGTAAACTAGTGCTCAAAAATAAAAACAACTCATTTTTTGCCCTGCTCTCGTTTAGTTGAGAGGATCCACATTTATAATTCACATAAAGGATTTTCTCTTAGACATTAGGATTTTGGTAAACAATAAACATTTCATCAATGCAAAAGTAATTAATTGGAACTAATAGGTCTACATCTAGTAGCATATTTGGTGTAGAGAGTGATATTGCCCCTATTAGTAGCATATACAAGACAATGAGAGAATCGGATGGCAAAATAGAGACAATGGCCTCATCCAACTCAAGAGATATGTAAACTCCATAACCTAACATGCAAGAGGGTTGGATGTCCAAAATTTAAGAAGACAACCAAATCAAGCTCACCTTCAAACAACGATGCATTAGGAGATGCCATCTATAGAGGTGACTATGGAAAATCAATTATTGGGATTGGTGAGCTCAAGGATCTCGCTCTCCCAAGTATTTTTGTTCTAAGAGCAAAAGGCAAGTTGCTAGTTAATAAAATGAGAGTCTATTATTTGGTCACAACCAGTCCAGAGAAGGTCACTCCACAAGGGATATAAATCCTAGATAATATTGGTCCAAATCCAAATCCACAACTAGATCAAAGTAAGATTATTCCTCATGCTTTACCATCTCTCACAAGGACCGATTATGTAAGCAAAGTTATACATGATGGAACTTCTTTGGAAGTGTTCTTTTCTTTAGAGACCAAAGAATTCTCTCGAATTATAACACTTCTTATCAGGCATGAACCTTATCATTTGGACATACATGAGTTTTAAGTATTTGGTTCCAACGTACTACCCATCTATGAAGATGAGATAAATAGAAAATATATGATGGGGTAGATGATCAATAATAATTTACACACTATTTCCCATCCATATTTTATAATGGCATTCTAAGAACTTTAGGCACTCCAACTTGCAGTCACAAGAATCATATTCCAACCATTTAATTAGTTCAAAAAACTTATGACTACTACCATAGCACAAAATTCAAGTGTACCTTCACTAAACACATCTATAATAGTTCAAAATAATCCTATTTCAAAGAATTGAACCTCAACGCTCTCTGCCCCTCTTACTACTGCCACAACTTTACCTATAAAGACACATTGTGAATTGTGCCTACTTTATCTTTGGAAATGATGTTTATTACTATACCCATGCCAGATATGCCACCACCACAACCAACCATACCCCTTGCATTCCCACAATGCCCACCACAAATGCCATATCTCGTATTCTTCAAAGGGCAACAAGTGCTAGAAATGTCACAAGTGAGTTGCATTTTTCAAGGCTTGGAACAGCCTCAAATGCTGCAACATAAAGTAACTAGACTGGATTTTGGAAGAAGGCTTTGAACTTCTTATGTGAAAAAAAAAATATGAAAGAATGCTTTGATGGAAAACGTGATCCTCATGTGGACAAGTGTAAATTAAAAAACGTGATGCATGCAAAAAAAGTATGTGAATTCTTTGGATAGGATGAAACCTTTGGACTCCCATTGAAAGGAACTACCCTAGCATGGTTCCAACCACTTATCGTACATAGATCTACTCTTGAGAGCTTTCATAATGGAATTTTCTAAACATAAGTTAGGCATGGCACCTCAACAATGATAAAAAGATTCAAATAGGAAGCTAATGAGGAATTAAGATTAACAGCTTATTGCTATAAGCAATACATCACATGATGTGTTACAAAGGACCTTGCATATATGTAGCCAAAATCATTGCACACTTTCTAGATGACTTGCATAGTGGTCATTATGTATTGCAGCATACTTGATGTGTCTTATCACCTTGGAGGATTGCATACCAAAGTGCATCGACAAAGAAGAAGGCTTGGAAAACTCAATTCAAGTCCTTTCATAGACTATAGGGTCAACTCCAAGTGTTAAATCAAGTTCCTCATCAATTTTTGAAATTGTTGAGGTTATCGCAAGGAATTTGAACTTACAAGCTTCTAGGGTTCTCCCTAGAAAGTGCTCACAATGTGGAGGAGACCTTCTATCTTATGCTTGTCCTAGAAAAACATTTCTTCTTGCACATCCATAGTTGCAATACTGCAAAATTGAGAAAAAAAAGATGAACCAATCCAATACAAAGTGCTTCTATAACCATCAGCTCATAAGGTAGTATCTCATATAACAAGTCAATACTAGAATAGATTGAATATGGAAAATTATCAAGTCCCAAAGCTTGAATAGTTCCAAACCCTTCAAGATACTGGATGAAAGCTTGGGAGTGAGATTTATGAGATTCCAAAATCTTATCAATGTTGCAATAGTACATAATTAAGCTTAAACTTTAATTTGTTGCTATTGAAAATTATTTATGCTAGGAAAATTCTTGAAAGAAAAAGATTTTTCATAGATTATTTATGATATAATTTGATATGGTGTGATTGCCATGGGCAAGCCTTGCCATAGATATGTGTTTATTGATGACTCGATTCTAGTGACCATTCTAAGTTGGACAAAGGAGACTCTGTGAGATTTTTTTCAAGGTACATATAGTGCCATGTAAGAGGAAAACTTTAGTTCTTTTTCTCATTACATATGCTAATATTCAATGCAAGATTCCTCCATCAATTACAAATTCTTACGCACGCATACTCAATGCAAATCGCATACTTCAAAACTCTAGTTGAGATGATTTATCACACCATTTCTCAACTATAACTGAGTTGACACTAAAGATAGCTATGAATCATAGGGTCATAGGAATGAACTTTTCCTCTTTGTAGAGAGAAGGAAAAACTTCAGCAACACTTCATGGATACATGGTTATTAGTTATGGTTGTGAGTATCCATCTTTTTGTTCTTCTCATGTTGAGAGAAGTGTTCAACTTTAATCTGATACATGCATCTATGTCGGTATAAATTTTGGTAAGTATGGGAGATCAAATTTTGTATTTTACTTAGGTGTAAGATAGATGGTAAGCGAGAGAATTCATTGAGAATATATTTTTTATGGTTTGGAGGTCATCCAGATGACCTTCTCACTATTAGACAATAGAGGTGCAATTGAGATAATCACTTAATATGTTATTGGAAATAAGGAAAGTCCATAGGCAAGTGGCCTAGAAGTGGAAAGACAAGGTTTTGACACAAGAATATTTCTATTGGCAATCGCATCAAGAAGAAATTCATGGAGTATATACTACTTTATTGGATATGCATGAGGTCATACCATTTTATATAAGTAGTGTATATGAGGTGAGATTGATGCTTAGCCTAGTGAACTATGAACATGCACACATCTACTTAGGAGCCTTCCTTGCCTCCATGGGTGTTAGAGTATTATGGATACATTCCATGAAGTGGTTTACTTCGGACATATTATTCTTAGTTTGGAATGTTTCCATAGTAATGATCAATGAAATAGTTTGGTCCATAGTTTGAATCATTACACATCTGATGTAACAAATTGAAATATTGGTCCATTGATTGTGTTATAAATTATGGAATGTGTTGAACAAGCCATTGTTGGAGTGTTAATTTATTAATGTATTAATGTGTTTTGGTGTTTTTGATATAGTAGCTAAAGGTTCATGAGGGCGTGAAAGGCGTGAAAGGGCGGACCTCAATAATCCGACTTTAGGGCGGACATCAATAATCCGACTTTCTACAAAAGTTACCAACTTTTGCTTTCACGCATGCTTTTTGAAGCCGCTCTCATGTAACCACTATTTTGACATAATCAAAAGTTCCTATAAATACATGCACTCTATGGACTATCGAAACAAAGTGCATGGGGGGCGATTGCACCCAATACTATGTTCTGTCTCGTCTCTTGGTGTGTCTATTTTTCTTTGTGTTTTTTGCATCCGTAACCTCTATGTGCATGTGATCAAGATCCTAATAACAGTGGTATCAAAGCGAGGTTTGCGTCACTACGGAGGGGTCTGTTTTCGTTCTTTTTGGCAATTGATCTCTGTTTTGTTGTTCTCTATTCATGATCTGATTCTAATTCTGATTCTGGTTTCGATTTCGATTTTCGTTTCCATTTCCGTTTTCGGTTCTATTTTTGTTTCGGATTCTTGTTCTAGTTCTAGTTTCAGTTTCTATTCCAATTCCAAAACCTATGTTTACACCTACGTTTACTCCATCTTACTCCAAGGTGTCAACTAAGGCATAGAACTTACGCATAACTAAGGCATTACTTTGGCATCTTTGGCACCCAAGGCTCCCTTGGCGGCTGTTGGCAACCATTAGCTATGCACAAACCAATTTTAATTTATGAGTGGCAATAAGGAGTTTTATATTCACCAAGGTGGGAGGATTTGAACCCACAACCTCATTCACACAAGGGAAGTGTTTTACCACTACACTATCTTTAACACAACTTTTATCTCTTTCTTACTTTTTCAATTCCCAAGAACAACCCTTCCTTTTACATTTTAACTCAAACAATCTCAAAAATTATTTTTACATATCGAGCGAGAGGTTTTGTTCTTTACATCCTTATGGACCCTACGAACACCATTGAGGATTTCAGTGAGTCACCTCTACCTGAGGTAACACTCGAGCAACAACTTGAGCTCATGCGGCATGAACTTCGAGGTACTCAGAACAAGATCCAAAAATGCAACAAAGTACTCCAAAAGATGCAAAGTGATGAAGATAACCTTAAGATGGTGGTCAAAGCTATTGTCTTTGCCCAATCGGATGGCAGATATTCCAAGATTGCTGTTAAGAATTACCAATTTTTACGGTTTGATGGCCATAAGGATGGCCCATTAGTCCTTTCATGGTTGTCACAGTTTGATGATTTTTATACTTGTGAAACATATGCTGAAAGTGAAAAAGTCAAATTTTCCACTAACGATTTAGTAGGAAAAGCTCAACTCTAGTGGAATGTCCTGCGGCACAGTACAAAGCATCCAACAACATGGAAGGCTTTCCAAGATAAAGTGAAGGGTTCTTTTCTTCCTCCTCAATACCATTTACATGTTCGACGTGCATGGATAACCCTTACATGGAAGGAAGGTGATACGGTCACTACCTACACGGAGCGGTTCAAGCAAAATTTACTATTGGTTCGAATGCTTAAAGATGTACCAAAGGATATCTTGCAGCGAAAATATGAAGCTGGTTTGGAGGTGGGAATCCAAGCTAAGCTTCACACCCTATGATCCACAACCCTCAATGAGGCTGTATCTTTTGCCTATGATGCAGAGAAAGAATTTCGATCCATAACCAAGTAGATCCACCTACAACAACCATGCCAACTACTCTAGTTTTAATGCCCCATCTTACTCTAGTTTTCCTCGTCCACCGCAATCCAACTACTCAACTACACCTGTTGCTTCATCTCTCCAACCTACCAAACCACCTACCCTACAAACTTCAATGATGGATGCCCAAAAGAAGAAACCATGAATCACCTGTTGGAATTGTGGTAAACCTGGACATACAAAAACAGAATGTCGATAGCGACCTCTTAACATGAAACCAATTGCAGCTCAATTACATAACATGGAGGCCTATAATGAAGAAATTCCTCCTCTTTGGACAGAGGAATCATTGGAGAAGGACTTAAGTACCTTGGGTAACAATATCTCTCTTCATTCTCTACTTTGCATGTAGGTTACTATAACTAACAAACTCGTTAAAATTTTACATGAAGATGGTAGTTCACATGACTTCATTTCACATTTATTAGTACAAGAACTTAAATTAAAAAGGTTTCCTTCCTTGTATAAAGTAAAAGCTACATTTCAAGGTAATCGTTATAATGTAACACGAGAAGTGCAAGATGTTATGATTAACATAGGCCCATATGTTGATTCACGAACATTTTTAATTTCACATTTGCAATCTTACGATGTTATACTAGGTATGCCTTTTTGCCATCATTATAACCCACACATTGACTACCATACACATACCTTTAACTTTGAATTTAAAGTTCAAATCATTACTTTGTCTGCACGGCATGATTTCTAGCCATTTTCATTGATTATTCATACTCAAGCAAAACATGCATTTAGGAAAGGATTCAATTCATGCATTTTTTTGTCAATATCATCAATGATTATACTCATACACGTCCTAATGCACATAAACCTTTCATGACTACTTATAAGGATTGTTTTGTGTCTGAGTGTCCCTTTGAACTACCACCATCTCGAGGATCCTTTGACCATAGCATAGACTTAGTCCCTGGTAGTTCTCCTGCTCAAGCACCTTATAGAATGGCCCACTACACCAAAAGGAAATAGAAAACCAATTAAAAGACCTACTAAGAAAGGACTTATAAGGCCTAGTTCTTCCCCATTTGGAGCACTAGCTCTCTTAGTAGAGAAGAAGAATAAAACTTATCGAATGTGCATTGATTATAGAGTCGTTAACAATATCACAATAAAGAATACATATCCTATTCATCGAATAGATGATCTTTTAGATAAATTACGAGGAGCTCGTGTCTTTAGTAAAATTGATCTCGGGATACCATCAGATTCGTATGATGCAAAATGATATTTTTAAAACTGCATTTAGAACTAAAACCGGCCATTATAAATTTATGGTAATTGTCTTTGGACTTACTAATGCCCCTGCTACATTTGCACGAATGATGAAAAAAAATTTCTTGATTACCAAGCTTCTGTTCTTGTATTTTTTGATGATATACTTGTTTACAATAAGAATGATAGTTAGCATGAGAAGCATCTTAAAATAGTTTTTCATTTACTACGAGAGAACACACTTTATGCTAATCTTGAAAAGAGTTACTTCTTTCAATGTAAGCTAGAAAATCTAGGACATATTATTTCAAGTGAAGGTGTGCATGTGGATCCAAAAAAGATTAAAGTTATAGTAGAATGGCCTACACCACAATCAGTCAATGATGTTCGTTCTTTTCTTGGGTTGGCTAGTTTCTATAGGAAGTTTGCTCTTACCTTGTTATTGAAAAAGAAAATAAAATTTGCATGGGGACTTACCCAACAACAATCCTTTGAAAAACTCAAACATGCACTTTCATGCACCTGTTTTACAGTTACCTAATTTTTCACAACCCTTTCATGTTGTTACTGATGCTAGTGGTTCAGGAATAGGTGTTGTTTTAATGCAAAATGATCATCCCATTGCATTTGAGAGTACAAAGCTTCAGCCCTGAGAAAAGAATTATAGTACCTATGATAAAGAATTGTTAGTGGTTGTGCATGCTTTGCAAATATGGAAACACTATCTTATGGGCTCTTAGGTCTTAATCAAAACCGATCAACAGGCTATTAAGCATTTATTAAATCAGCCCTTAATCTCTGATTGGCATCTTAAATGGGCATCATTCATTCAAAATTTCCAACCCATGATCCAATATCAGCTTGGTAAAGCTAATGTTGTAGTTGATGCTCTTAGCTGATTTCATTCACATTCTTTTGTTTTGCATAATATTTCTACCATCCAAATTCATTATTTTCAAGAAATGGTTTCCACTTATGCATCTGATTTGTATTTCTCACGTGCATGGCATGACTTCAACAATGGTGCATCTATCTTATGAACATTATACATTTCATAATGGTTTTCTTTATTTTCAACATAGATTATGCATAACCCAAGCTTTTAAAGATTTTGTCATCAAATAAATGCATGAACCATCTTACATGGGTAATAGAGGCATACAAAGCACCATTTCTGTCTGCAAAGATTTCTTCTTTTGGCCACACATGGAAAAAGATAGTGCACATTATGTTTCTCAATGCATTGTATGTCAGCGTGTAAAACATCATCGGTGGTAAACCATTTGGATTATTAATGCCACTTCCCATTTCGAACGAACCATGGGAACAAATTTCTATGGATTTTATCACAGGTCTTCCCATCACTTCATCACATAATGATATGATTTGGACAATAGTTGGTAGGTTTAGTAAATATGCATATTTCATTCCATATAGGAAAACTTTGTCTACACCTCAGGCTACAAAATTATTCATTAAATGCATTTTCCCACATCATGGGTTTCCTAAAGTAATGTTATCTGATTGTGATGTTAGATTTTGTAATCAATTTTTGTTTGCCTTATTTCAACATTTTGGTTATAAAATAGATTTTAGCTCTGCATTTCATCTCGAAAGTAATGGAAAAAGTGAGGCTACAAATAGTACTATTCTTGATTTATTGTGTTGTTATTCATAAGATAGTCCCACTAACTGGGGTGAAAAGTTGCCATTGCTTCAATTTTCTTACAATAACACCATACACACCACTACTGGTCGTGCACCTTTTGAAATTGTTTATGGAAAAAAGCTTCCCACTCCCATGTCACTCACCCAAACTGACATTCCGATGGCTGATTCTATTGCTCAAGATCACATTTCTATACTTCACGATGTTCATGAGCACATTAGGAAAAGTCAAGGGTGATACACATGTAATATCAATACAAAATAATTAGCTAACGAATTCAAGGAAAATGATCTTGTGTGGTTGTGTATCATTAAAATATGTCTCAAAAATATTTTGCGGCATCCTAACATTAAACTTGCACCACGCTATTATAGACCATTTCACATTATACAAAAACTTAATGATAATTCATTTAGATTAGATATACCATCTCATTGGAATATACATAACTCTTTTCATATTAGTTTACTTAAACCATTTAAAGGAACTTTACCACTCACCCCAATTCTTGATGACCCTCCTTTAACTAAAGAACAATATGAAATCTTGGTTCTTGAGAAAATAATTGATCATGATGTCACTACTACATGCACAGGTACTCAATATCATCGATATTTACTTAAGTACAAAAATCACTCTATTGAAGAATGTCAATGGATACATAAAATACAATTAACACCTCATTATGACCACTTAATCTTTGCATACCATACACAAACACATTAGTGTAATTCCTCCATGAACATTTCCATGCATGTGTTTTTACATGGAACATGCTTATTTTTGTTCAGTGATGGAACAAGGCATTGTTGGAGTGTTAATTTATTAATGTATTAATGTGTTTTGGTGTTTTTGATATAGCAGTTGAAGGTTTGTGAGGGCGTGAAAGGCGTGAAAGGATGGACATCAATAATCCAACTTTAGGGCGGACATCAATAATCTGACTTATAATTTAGTTTGTAAATAAACTTGCGTAGAAGGTTCTATTGTTAGAAACAGTTAGAAAAGTAGTGGTTAGAATAAGGGTCATTGTAGACCACAATTTCTGATATTGAAAACAAAGGCTTTCTACAAAAGTTACCAACTTTTACTTTCATGCATGCTTTTTGAATCCGCTCTCATGTAACCACTATTTCGACATAATCAAAAATTCCTATAAATACATGCACTCTGTGGAATGTCGAAAAAAAGTGCATGGGGGGAGATTGCACCCAATATTGTGTTTTGTCTCCTCTCTTGGCATGTCTATTTTTCTGTGTGTTTTCTACATCCGTAAACTCTGTGTGTGTGTGTGAGCAAGATCCTGATAATAGATTGAACCATCATTTCTTTTGTTTAACATACTGAGATCTTGGATCCATACTCTGGACTAAGATAAGAATAATACTTTCTACTTTCATTTTATTATGGGGGTTAAATCAAGTAGATTTACTTGATTTGATAGTTTATCACAATATTTAGAAAATATTTCCATTTTATTTTAGTATATCATATTTATGTTCAGTAACTTCATAGTACTACATGAACATAGAGTTGAATCATTACACATCAGAGTAACAAATTGAGATATTGGTCCATTGATTGAATCATCATTTCTTTTGTTCAATAGATTGAGATCTTGGATCCATACTTTGGACTAAGATAAGAATAATACTTTCTACTTTCATTTTATTATGGGGGTTAAATCAAGTGGATTTACTTGATTTGATAGTTTGTCACAATATTTAGAAAATATTTCCATTTTATTTTAGGATATCATATTTATGTTTAGTAACTTCATAGTACTATATGAACATAGAGTTGTTCATAAATCTAGTAGAGTATGTGATTTGTTCCCTACATAGTTAATCCATTTGGAAGTTCTCATTGGCGATTTTAGGAAGAAATGGGTAAGTTGCCAAGGTCTCTATGGGTGAAAAGTTGTCACAAGTTAGCGGTCAAGGTCTAGGCATTAGGAGCTCGAGGATATTCCTAGTAATCATGTTGCACACATATGAACTCATTGGGCCTCAAAGGGATTCCTAAGGTATGCCTAAGGGACGCAGTGCTATTTTCTTGGTGGAAATGCTAGATGGAAAGAGTTTGAGCATCTAGTATTTCAGACACTCATCACACTCTAATATTTTAGTTGGAATCGTAACTTCTAACTCCTAGGTTTATAGCTCCATTATACAATTCAAGACAATGATCTTGAGAATAGGAACAGAATGTTATATTCCAGAGATGCACATGTTTGGAGGAACTAGAAGTTCCTTGCTCTAGGGATAGCGAGGGTCGAAACCCTTGAGTCCTATGGTTCAGTGCCTATTCATTATGGTCAGATGAATAGAGGGCTCACATAGAGGATTCTAAAGGATGACTTGGCAGGGGCTATAAATAAGTTGGGAGGTGAGTCCTAGGCATCCCATTCTCCACTTCTCACACTTTGAGTTCACTCCTTTTTGAGGATTGATTTCAATCAACATAACTTTACATTATGCATGAGTGCTATCTCTTTGTTAATCACATCTCTCCTTTGGGGGATTTTCTAGTATAGTTATTTCGTAATGTGTGTCAAAATACTTTTTATTATTTACCTACTTCTTGTGTTATATATATATATATATATATATATATATATATATATATATATATATATATATATATATATATATATATATATATATATATATATATATATATATAGAGAGAGAGAGAGAGAGAGAGAGAGAGAGAGACAAAGACAGAGACACATACAGAGGATAATCAAAGCCATTTTATTCGCAAGATTATGGTGGCCCACTCTTCACATGGATGTTCATTCCTATGTTAAGATATGTGATGTGTGCCAAAGAACTCAGTTTTCTACTCACAGAGATGAAATGCCACTGAAACCCATGATGGGAGGACGTGCATTTTCTAAGTGGGGTATAGACTTTGTAGGACCCATTAACCCCCCTGTACAAGGTACTCATGTGGAATACATCATAGTGGCAACACATTATCTTACCAAATGGGTAGAAGTGAAGGCAACCAAAAAGAATTATGCACACATGATGGCAAAATTCTTATTTGAAAATGTCTTTACGAGATATGGATTGCCTATAGAACTAGTGAGCGATCAAGGAAATGATTTTCTAAACCACGTCATTGAATATTCCACAACCATCTCCTCAACAACCTCTAACAGAACCTCCTGTATCTGTCCAACCAATATGCATCCAACTCTCATGACCTATAATAACAGAAGGCACTACTAGTGAAGTGACTCCCCTAGAGGCCTCCACTCAAGTAGCTACTATTGAAGTCGAAGAAATTCCCACTTCTATTGGTACTGATGCTTTTACTTTTCCCATACCGAATCTTGAGGCAGAGCCCACTGACACCACATTTGATTTTGAAATGCATGATGCTTTTTCTACTGAGTTTCAATTTTTAGAAGGTTAGTTTTTTCCTCAAGAATACAAACAACCCAGCTATCTTTCTACACCCCCTGACCAACCACAAGAACATGTAGTATCCAACTCAGATGTTGAAGGTAGGATAGTGACTGATGATGTCGAAGGCAATGATGAAGCTAGTCAAACTAGTTTTGAATCACAAGAAGATGACCAGTAGGAGCAGCAATCGCAGCAAATGGAAGCTCAAGGTGATATGAGTACCCATGAGGATGACACATTTGCGCCTATACACTGGCCATTTAGAAATTATACCATAATATGCAAGCAGTGTGGGCGTGCAGACAGTTATCCAAAGAACAAAGTCAAGTAATATTAGAGCAAGAACTCACTAGCAGAGGATTTGAAGACTCCTTCATTCAAGGTTTTAAGGAACTAGTCAAGTCTATGGGAATTGTTGAAGCACTCCACTTTTTGAAGAGAAAACCGTTACCAAAATTTGACCCTCGGTGCATCAGTTTAATGTCCAAGCTAGATCAGTATATGTGCATGCCCACAGAAGGCCAATCCTCCAAACATCCGACAGAAGCATGATTAATCCCGGAACCCCCACCAAAATCACCCACAGTAGAAGCTCCAGTCATCGTCGGCTCCCCATCGTGATCAGCAACCACAGTCAAAATCCCCACCACATCATCTGAACCTCTTTCACCTCCCCTACATCAAGTTTCCCCAGTACACTCCACCTCACCTCGACTATCCACATTCATAGCAAGTAATATTGCAGAAGCCATAATCACCCCAACACCCCAAACTCTACCTGCAACCCTTACACCTATCCTCTCCATTATATGTAAGACAATAGTTACGCAATATAACACAGGAGCAATAGCAGAGAAGATAACAGATATAGGAGAATCTCAACAATTTTCTACTAGCAGCAAGTACAAAGATGATGGCGTTGTCCACCCGTGCGCTCTCAAGGTAGAGCTTAAATGGTGATCTAGACTACTCTAGATAGGGAGATACAAGGTAGAGGTATGCTGGCTCAACTCAATGTCTTAGGTAGTGCAGAAGTCATATATATATAGGATCCTGGGTGGCCTGCCATGGACGGCTATACATGGGCGGTAGAGCGTGGGCGGCCACCGCCCGCGTAATTGCCATACACGGCTTAGACTGGTTGAACCGACCTAACAAATATAAATGATTTCTGACTCCGACAGGGAATATTCCATGGAATATTCCCTTTACCGTCGCGCCGGGGGCGCTGCCCCCGGACCCCCACCAGGGGGCCCGCTGGCCCCCTTGGACCCCCCAGCCGGGGCTGCTCACCGCTGCCCCGGACCCCACAATTGGGGACCCTGGTAACTCCCTTTCCTTATAATATCTTACATGGTCCAATATGACCTTCATCCAACATTCAAGTTGGGATTCCCATCAATTGGGTAATGCACACTTGGCTTCTCCTCATAAAGGGGGCCTTACAAAATGTGCATACAATCATGAGGGGTAGACATTGATCATACTCTAACACCCCCCCTCAATGTTTACCGATGATAAATCAAGTAGGTCTCGGTCCTATGCCCATCTGTTGAAGATGCTTGTTGAGCTGCTCTCTTCCAAGTGCTTTAGTGAATATGTCAGCACAATTTGCCTCTGTTGGGCAATATTCTAGCTCCACAATTTCATCTTCAATTAGCTCACGAATGTAATGGTACTGTACTTCTATGTGCTTGGTGCGAGCATGAAATACTGGGTTCTTTGCAATAGCCATACAACTTTGATTATCACACTTGAGTACAATTGGCATATTTGATGGAAAGCCTATATCTGCAAGAATTCTCCTTAACCAGACTGCCTCACAAGAAGCAAAACAAGCTGCTTTGTACTCTGCTTCAGTGGAGGAGAGTGCGAGAGTTGGTTGCTTCCTACTTACCCAAGAAAATATTCCTGAACCAAGTGAGAAACAATATCCAGAAACTGATTTTCTAGAATCACAATCTCCAGCCCAATCTGAATCACAATATCCTTGGAGTGTATCACCTGTGGTATACAAAATACCAAAATCCAAGGTTCCTGCAATGTACCTTAGAATTCGCATTCCAGCATTCCAGTGACTCTCCTTAGGTTTGTTGGAAAACCTGCTTAACACTCCAACAGCATAGCAAATGTCTGGTCTAGTGTTGCACAGAAAAATAAGACTTCCAACGAGCTTCCTATACTTCTTAGCATCTACATCAGGCATGTTATCATCCATAGATAGC
Organism: Ceratopteris richardii; assembly: GCA_020310875.1. Taxonomy (NCBI): domain Eukaryota; kingdom Viridiplantae; phylum Streptophyta; class Polypodiopsida; order Polypodiales; family Pteridaceae; genus Ceratopteris; species Ceratopteris richardii. Next base: position 63,359,326 of record CM035416.1, read on the forward strand.
TTATGATTTACCTCCATAGGTGTGCTAGTTGGTTTGCAGTCCATCATTCCAAATGCCTTGAGAATTTCTTTGGAATATTTTTGTTGTGAGATGAAAATGCCATCCTTCCTTTGCCATACTTCAATTCCCAGACAAAAATGGAGTAGACCTAAGTCTGTCATTTCAAACTCAGTGCCCAAGCTGATCCGAGTTTGATTGATGAGTTCCTGATGATCTCCTGTAATGATCAAATCATCTACATATACAATGACAACAACTAGCTTGCTATCCCTTTTCGTTACATACAAGTTAGCATCAGAAGTACTTCTTTCAAAACCCATAATTTTGAAAAAATGATCAATTCGTTGGTACCAAGCCCGTGGAGCTTGCTTAAGTCCATACAAAGCTTTCCTCAACCTGCAAACTTTATTTTCTGAATTGGGCACCTCAAAACCTGGTGGTTGAGATACATATACCTCCTCCTTGAGGTGACCATTCAAAAATGCAGATTTGACATCCATCTGGAAAATAGGCCAAGACTTTTGTGCAGCTACTGCAAGTACCGTCCGAATAGTTGTCATGCGTGCTGTTGGTGCAAAAGTTTCTTGAACATCAAATCCTTCAATCTGTGAAAAACCCTGTGCAACTAATCGTGCCTTATACTTTTCTAATGTTCCATCAGCTTTATACTTAGCTTTCCAAATCCATTTAGTACCTATTACCTTCTTCTTTGGCGGCAAGTCGACTAGATCCCATGTATCATTTTTGAGTATACTATCATACTCAGACTGCATTGCCGCTCTCCAATCTGGATCATCAATGGCTTCTTCAATGGTGGTAGGTTCCTTTATCGAACCCATGATATCTGCCATTAGAGCCATGTTAACAATGTGTTCTGAGGCTCTTCTTTGCTCCTCTATTCTCTTTGATCTTCGTAATCCATCTGATGATGATTCTGGTGCATCTACATGTGGATTGTGATCATCAAAGAGCTGTTGTGCCCACTTCGGTAGTGGCTTACGCTGTGCAGCTACAATTGGTTGGCTTTTTATTGAGGAAATTTCTCCATCAGATGTTTCCTCCTCCTCAACTTTAACCTGTCTTTTGATAGGCACAAGGTGAGATATTTCTCCGTTTGATGAGATAGTAGATTTACCTTTATCTTCTACTAAGTGTGGTCGTTCATCAAACACCACATCTCGGCTGACAAAAATCTTCCTTGCCTCAGGATCCCATAACCTGTATGCTTTAGACTCTTCACTATATCCTAGGAAGACACACTTTTTGCTTTTTGAATCCAACTTTGATCTTGTTGAATCAGGAATATGTGCATAACAGAAACAACCAAAAATTCTGAAATGCAAAACTAAAGGCTTTTTACCAGAATATGCTTCTTGAGGAGTCATCCCCTTCAGAGCTTTTGTGTAGCTTCGATTGAGGATGTAGACTGCTGTATTGACTGCTTCTGCCCAGAATGAATCAGGCATGTCTTGAGCCTTTAACATACAACGAGCCATTTCAACTACTGTCCTGTTCCTGCGCTCAACAACGCCATTTTGTTGAGGTGTATGAGCTGTGGTAAGTTGCCTTTTCACACCATGCTCCTTACAGTAATTGTTGAATTCTGTTGACAAGAATTCACCTCCTCTATCTGTTCTAAATTTCTTCAGTTTCCTTCCTGATTCACTTTCTACATACTTATGCCACGCTTTAAATTTTTCAAAAGCATCAGCCTTCTCTCGAATGAAATAAACCCACATCTTTCTACTATAATCGTCGACTAACAGCAAGAAGTAGAAAGATCCTCCTAAAGCAGGTGTAGACATTTTACCGCAGAGATCAGCATGTACCAACTCTAGAGGAGCTTGAGATCGATTGCTGGTCTCTCTTGGAAATGCCTTTCGTTGTTGCTTGCCCATCATACAAGCTTCACAAGGTTCCTGCAACTCTGAAAATGCAGGCAAATGAGCAACCATCCCTGTTCGTTGCATCTCCTTCAAAACTGCAAATCCGAGATGCCCAAATCGTTGGTGCCATAACCTGCTTACATCTTTATCTTCTGTAGCAGTTAAAGCACTTAACTCATACAAGTTATCCCGTCGTGTGCCTTTACCTACAACATTACCTGATGAATCCATGATTTCCGCACCACTCTTATTGAAGTGAACTTCGAGTCCACGATCTGTTATTGCAGAAACTGACAACAAATTTCTTTTGAGTGTAGGTACATAGAGAACATCGGATAACTTTTTCTCAACACCTGGAGAAGTGATAAAAGAGATGGTTCCAGTTCCTTCAGCTGGACACTTGGAGTCGTTTCCCACCACTACATTGATGGATTCCCGTAGAGGCACTAGGGAACTATACCAATCCTTTTTACTAGTCATATGGCGAGAAGCTCCACTATCTAAAATCCATGGCTCATCAACACGAGCTTGAGCAGATGAACATACCTCTTCAATAGCTACCCAAAGTTCCAGCTCTGTGTTGTTTGCAGACTCTTTGTTCTTCCATGATGATTTTACAGTCCCATTCCGTTCATCAGCTTGCTTCTTTCTGCAATCCTTGATGGCATGGCCTTTCTTTTCACAATAGAAGCAACTTCCTGTGAACTTTTTCTTCTTTGGCTTCTTCTTTGATCCCTCTGAAGAGCCTTTACCTTTTGCATTTGCTGAGAATGCAGCATCAGTTGTACTTTGCCGATTCTTCAGCCGCATCTCTTCTTCTAAAAGCATGGCACAAAACTCTTCAAATGTAAGAGGAGTTGGCCTTACCTGAGTGTTAAGGGCTGTTACTAATCCATCATACTTTGCTGGAAGAACACGTACAGATCTTCGAGCTAGCTCTTCTGGTGTTATAACAACACCAACTGCAGCCAATTGATCTTGAAGATGCTTTATCCGTTTGATAAAATCTTCAGCCTTTTCAGAATCAGAATGCTTTTCATTTGCCAACTGATTTTCTAAATTCTGTATCCTAGTGTGGTTCTTGGTCTCATATTGTCGAGCCAATATGCCCCAAGCCTCATGTGCTTTAGTAGTATGTTGAACTAAAGTAAGCACAGAATCACTTACACTAGTGACAATCGCACATAATGCATCAGCATTCCACCTCTTCCAAGCTCGTAGAAGATCTGGATCTGGCTGAATCATCAATCTTGAATTTGCTGGATCTTCAACTGGTATAGACTCTGGATCCAATCCCATCGGTCCCATGACAGTGTCAAGTAATTCATAGGAGTCCAAAATTGCAGAAATTTTGAACTTCCAGAGTGTATAGTTGGTTCCATCCAGCTTCCCTTCAGTGAATGCAGGTGGACGAATTCGAATAGGTGCAGCATTAACATTAGGTGAAGCACCAAGACTAGTGTTCGACGATGAAGCCATCATGTAATCACTCGAATAATCTACTGATATTCTAGTCTGCTAGTAGGCTAAAATAATGATACTTCTCAAGCTATTCGAACCTTATAGCTCTGATACCATGTAAGACAATAGTTACGCAATATAACACAGGAGCAATAGCAGAGAAGATAACAGATATAGGAGAATCTCAACAATTTTCTACTAGCAGCAAGTACAAAGATGATGGCGTTGTCCACCCGTGCGCTCTCAAGGTAGAGCTTAAATGGTGATCTAGACTACTCTAGATAGGGAGATACAAGGTAGAGGTATGCTGGCTCAACTCAATGTCTTAGGTAGTGCAGAAGTCATATATATATAGGATCCTGGGTGGCCTGCCATGGACGGCTATACATGGGCGGTAGAGCGTGGGCGGCCACCGCCCGCGTAATTGCCATACACGGCTTAGACTGGTTGAACCGACCTAACAAATATAAATGATTTCTGACTCCGACAGGGAATATTCCATGGAATATTCCCTTTACCGTCGCGCCGGGGGCGCTGCCCCCGGACCCCCACCAGGGGGCCCGCTGGCCCCCTTGGACCCCCCAGCCGGGGCTGCTCACCGCTGCCCCGGACCCCACAATTGGGGACCCTGGTAACTCCCTTTCCTTATAATATCTTACATGGTCCAATATGACCTTCATCCAACATTCAAGTTGGGATTCCCATCAATTGGGTAATGCACACTTGGCTTCTCCTCATAAAGGGGGCCTTACAAAATGTGCATACAATCATGAGGGGTAGACATTGATCATACTCTAACATTATAGCTTCCCCTCTTCCCGTTAACCCTTTTTTTCTTTTACCCTTCCTCCACGGCCTTCCCATTTCCATCCCCAATGAGCTCCTCACCAATGTCACCTCCCTACCCAACTATATCCCCTTTACCCCCCCTCTCCACCAAGCAATCCACGAGACTCAATCTGTAATCTATTCATCCACTTTTGTAAATCTCGTGTTCATAGCACTCACACACCCACCATCACACCACTATTCACCATCACTGCACTAGATGCCACGTCTAGTGACATGGACATTTCACCACCTATTGCACCACCACTTCCATCCAGTATTTCCCCACATCTAGGCACATCACACTTCTCTACGATCACCACTGCATCCACCCTCTCGTTCCCCTTTCCCCCTCCCACTGCATTTACACCCACACTATCATCTTCACTCACCGCACCATTGATATTATCACCCACGATCAACACCGCATTTCAACAAATGTTTTCTTGTATTACCCAAGTTAGAGAGGAATTCGCATCTCTCATAAGTAGCTACCAGGCATTGCAACAGACCACTACACAATTGCAGGCACAGTTAAATTCTTTAGCCATTCAGAATGCTTTCTTGAATGCACGCAATCACGAATTACGCGAGGCTTACCACTCATTAGAGGTAGAATCATAACAGAAGAATAAAGAAGCCCTCACAGATGTAGAAAATCGTTTACATGCCCAAACAATATGGAATGCCATGCTCACATGTAATATGGGACTATTATGACATCATCTCGCAGTAGCGAAAGAGGAGAACCAGAGACTATAGGAGCAGAATCACAAGAATCTAAAATGAGGTTTGGATAGACCTGATGAACCCCTCAATCCCAGCTGATTTAAAGCCATACTATCCGAATCCATGCAAATATTGTTTGAAGATCATGCATGACTACTAGAGGATTACGATAAGATCAATGAAGAATATCAAAAGCTCCAAAACGATCATAAAATTCTATTGATATGGACACTTGCACAACAGTCACGATGTGTTCTTGAAGTCACACTCCAAGAAATACTCGATGAACTCACCACTTTACGGGCGCGTGTGCTCGATCTTCAAGCACAGATTGCAACTCACTCCAAGCCTCCCAAGCCAAATTCCCCACCAAAAATTCCTGTTGAAGAAGAAATTGTTTCTATACTAATGGAGGATACATACAAAGAGGCATATGAACCACAACGGACCCCAGGTGGATGTGTCAGCCAAAAGGCAAGACACATTTGAACTTCTGACCCCCACATGGCACAAGTCAGTGGAAGAACTAGGTAAGACTCACTCTACATGTGTCGAAGCATAGCTACATGCTATGGCCATGATCGAGGAACGAATATTACAATCTCCCTATTTTGCCCAACTGGCATCCCGCAAGTATATCTCCATTAATGAACTTTAGTACAAACCATACTTTCTATACATGGGCAAGTACCAATTAGCTATGAAAAAGAAACGAGGAAGAAACCAACTCATGCTACACAGTTTGAGCGTGATGACCTGCCTCCTGAAGCGAAGAAAGGAAAGACCTTTCAGCCAAATTGGCAGATGGAACTGCTACAAGAATATCCAAAAATAATGTAGACCTGGACCAAAGCCCCGCTTCACATAAAGTACAATCTGTATTGGGGTCCAGTACCACATCGATTGCCTTCACCATTAAAGTTCAAAATAATAAACAGTGCCAAGACTATCTCAACTATCCTTACTTCACTCCACCCTACGGGCCTCCTACCGTAGGATATATGATGGCCACAATTTGCCACTGGCTCCCCTGATTACACCGCATCCATGATGTTGATGCATATATGACTATTAAGATCTTCGATATGATGCAAATGGTTTTCAAGATCTTTCGGTGCATCAAGGCACCACATGTCAATACCTCGGGCTTTGAGCATGGAAACCAAGATTTGGCATATGATATGAGCACCACGCCATCACCACAGGTATGCACACATGACATTGTCTTATAAAGTACTTACAATACCAAAATCCAAGGTTCCTACAATGTACCTTAGAATTCACATTCCAGCATTCCAATGACTCTCCTTCGGTTTGTTGGAAAACCTTCTTAACACTCCAACAGCATAACAAATGTCTGGTCTAGTGTTGCATAGAAAAATAAGACTTCCAACTAGCTTCCTATAATTCTTATCATCTACATCAAGCACGTTATCATCCATAGATAGCTTATGATTTACCTCCATAGGTGTGCTAGTTGGTTTGCAGTCCATCATTCCAAATGCCTTGAGAATATCTTTGGCATATTTTTGTTGTGAGATGAAAATGCCATCCTTCCTTTGCCATACTTCAATTCCTAGACAAAAATGGAGTAGACCTAAGTCTGTCATTTCAAACTCAATTCCCAAGCCGATCTGAGTTTGATTGATGAGTTCCTGATGATCTCCTGTAATGATCAAATCATCTACATATACAATGACAACAACTAGCTTGCTATCCCTTTTCATTACATACAAGTTAGCATCAGAAGTACTTCTTTCAAAACCCATATTTTTGAAAAAAATTATCTATCCATTGGTACCAAGACCGTGGAGCTTGCTTAAGTCCATACAAAGCTTTCTTCAACCTACAAACTTTATTTTCTGAATTGGGCACCTCAAAACCTAGTGATTGAGATACATATACCTCCTCCTTGACGTAACCATTCAAAAATGTAGATTTGACATCCATCTGGAAAATAGGCCAGGCCTTTTTTGCAGCTACTGCAAGTACTGTCCGAATAGTTGTCATACGTGCTGTTGGTGCAAATGTTTCTTGAACATCAAATCCTTCGATCTGTGAAAAACCGTATGCAACTAATCTTGCCTTATACTTTTCTAATGTTCCATCTGCTTTATACTTAGCTTTCCAAATCCATTTAGTACCTATTACCTTCTTGTTTGGCGGAAAGTCGACTAGATCCCATGTATCATTTTTTAGTATACTATCATACTCAGACTGCATTGCCGCTCTCCAACCTCGATCATCAAGGGCTTCTTCAATGGTGGTAGGGATTCTTTATCAAGCCCATGATATCTGCCATTAGAGACATGTTAACAATGTGTTTTGAGGCTCTTCTTTGCTCCTCTATTCTCTTTGATCTTCCTAATCCATTCGAGGATGATTTTGGTACATCTACATGTTGATTGTGATCATCAAAAAGCTGTTGTGCCCACTTCGATAGTGGCTTATGGTGTGCAGCTATAACTGGTTGGCTTTTAATTGAGGAAATTTCTCCATCAGATGTTTCCTCCTCCTGAACTTTAACCTGTCCTTTGATAGGCACAAGGTGAGATATTTCTCTGTTTGATGAGATAGTAGATTTACCTTTATCTTCTAGTAAATGTGGTCGTGCATCAAACACCACATCTCGACTGACAAAAATCTTCCTTGCCTGAGGATCCCACAACCTGTATGCTTTAGACTCTTCACTATATCCTAGGAAGACAAACTTTTTGCTTTTTGAATCCAACTTTGATCTTGCTGAATCAGGAATATGTGCATAACAAAAACAACCAAAAATTCTGAAATGCAAAACTGAAGGCTTTTTACCAGAATATGCTTCTTGAGGAGTCATCCCCTTTAGTGCTTTTGTGTAGCTTCGATTGAGAATGTAGACTGTTGTATTGACTGCTTCTGCCTAGAATGAATCAGGCATGTCTTGAGCCTTTAACATACAATGAGCCATTTCAACTACTGTCATGTTCCTGCCCTCAACAACACCATTTTGTTGAAGTGTATGAGCTATGGTAAGTTGCCTTTTCACACCATGATCCTTACCGTAATAATTGAATTCTGTTGACAAGAATTCACCTCCTCTATTTGTTCTGAATTTCTTCAATTTCCTTCCTGATTCTTTTCCACATACTACTATATATCCGGCCTTGTGTTGCATGCATATATAAGACATCCCACAGCTTGCTGATAAAGAGAAGTGTCAAATGTTTTACTAGAATCCTCGATTGAGAACCTGAATCCTGTCTCAACTGATGTGGAAACTAGCTTGCAATCCTCAAAGTCAAAACGCTGAAGTAGTTTTTCGACATACTTTGCTTGATGCATAACGATTCCCCCCTCAACGAATACAAATTGGATGCTAAGATAGTAGCTCAAAAGACCAAGATAAGTGACATCAAAAGTATGATGCAAATCAGCCATAAGAATGTCAAGTTTTGCATCACATGACCTAGTCAAGAGTATGTCATCGACATAAAGAACAAGCACTGTAAGATCAGCCCCATTTTTGCGTACATAGAGTGTGCTTTCAATCGAACTACATGTGAAGCCAAGAGCAATCAAGTGCTTATGGATTTTGTCATACCATGCACGTGGAGCTTGCTTGATTCCATACAAGGCTTTATGCAAGCGACAAACCATATGCTCTTTCCCTTTCATAGAAAATCTAGGAGGTTGCTTCACATAGACCTCTTTTTGCAAATCACCATTCAAGAAGCCTGTTTTTATGTCCAACTGATACACTTTCCAACCTCGATGGGTAGCCAATGCAACCACGGTACGAATGGTAGTCATGCGTGAAGTAGGTGCAAACGTTTCCTCATAGTCAATGCCTGCACCAATGGCATTCTTTCCTTTTGGCAATTCACATAACTCCCAAGTACCATTCCTATGTATGGAATCCAGATTTGATTGCATAACACTCATCCATTGTGGATCATCACATGCATCTTCAAAAGAAAGTGGCTCTTCATCACATTTTGTAGCAATAAGAGAATAATCCACAAAATTACTTGATGCATGGTGAGAGCTTCATCTTGTTCTACCAAGTAAAGGTGCACTCAATTTGTTATCCTACAAAGTTTGTTTCAGTCACTTCGGCATAGATTGTGCACTCTTGATAGACATGCCTTCATTATGTAATACATCTTCAACATGTACATCATACATGGGATGCTCATTTTCAGCCATATTTTGATGCAAATGTTCAGCCATATGTGGTTGGAAATTTCTAGCAGTTTTGACAATTTTTGGCTGAAACATTTCAGCCATGTTTGGCGAGAAATTCTCTGCATTTTCAGCACTATTTTGCTGGAATTTTTCAGCCCTTTGAGCCTCAGTTGGCTAGTCTACATGGCCATAGTCAAGCGCACCATTTTGGAACAAAGGCATGAGTGTATCGAACACATCTTGTGAGCTAACTATTGGCTGTTTTTTGCATTCAAGTAGAGGGAAAACTGAATTATCAGCAAATACCACATCTTGATTCACAATAATTGAGTTTGTCAATGGACGGTACAAATGATATCCCTTACTTTTAGCACTATAACCAACAAATATACATTTCTTTGCCTTGTCATCAAGTTTTTCACCTTGTTGTGATGGCACAAGAGTATATGCCAAACAACAAAATGCATGCATATGACTAACCATAGGCTTATGACCATTCCAAGCCTCATAAGGAGTGATGACTCTCAATGCTTTTGTAGGGTAGCAATTCAACACATAATTTGCACACATCACCGCTTCCATCCAAAACTTATCAGGAAGATGCTTTCCTTTAACTATACATCGTGCCATTTCAAGTAGTGTTCTATTTTTATGCTCGGCAACACCATTTTGTTGAGGTGTATATGGCATCGTACATTGGTGTGAAATACCTCTTTCACAAAGAAAAGCATTAAACTCATGTGACATGTATTCACCACCCCGATCCATGCGTAGATTCAAAAGCTTTTGTGAAGAAAAATTTTCAGCCATAGCTAAAAATGCTTTGAAGCAAGAAAATACCTCATTCTTTACTTTCATAGGATACACCCATGTATGGCGAGTAGCATCATCAATGAAAGTAACGAAATATACATGCTTCCCAAAAGATGGAGTCTTGACGGGACCACATACATCACTATCAACAAGCTGCAATTTTCTTGTAGTGTGTGTATGAATATCTTTTGGAAAAGAAGCACGATGCATTTTTCCAAGAATGCAACCTTCACATGCATGCTTTTCAATGGAATCAAGTGTAGGCAAACCAATAACAATGTCCTTCTTTTGCAAGTAAAGAAAACTATTGAAGTTCAAGTGACCAAAACGAGCATGCCAAAGCTCCATTTCAGCCATGGAAGAAGTATGAGCAACCAAGACATTCAAGGCAGCCCTCTTGTATGTATCCATGCGATACAAACCATTACATAATGTATCAGACATCACGATAACATCACCATTGTTGAAATCATGAACCATACACTTATCATCAACAAAGTGTACATGAATTCCAGCTTTGGCAATCAACAGAACTGAAATTAAGTTCTTCTTGATATCGGGCATATACAATGCATTTTTCAAGAGAATCACACCTCCATTTGCAAAACCTAAGCTGAATTTCTCCTACTCCAGTGATAGCATAAGAGGCATTGTTTGCACACACCACATGTCCTCCTTTGGGTGCATCTTTCAAAGAGGCAAAAAATCTTTTGCATGATGTTATGTGCTTTGAAGCACCACTATCAAAGAACTAATCCCAATCAGCCTCACTCATAACCATACATTTAGAATGCAAAGAAGCATCATAATGACATGTAACAACACATGCCTAAAACTCTTGAGCCATGTTAACTTCATCATTCTTTACATTTGTTGAATTCTCACCAATAGACATGCCGGATTCCTTCTTCTTTTCATTGCGTTTAGTAAGCTTTCTACACTCATCAATGGTATGACCAGCCTTTTGGCAATATTTGCATCTCTTCTTCTCTTGCTAATCACCATCATTAGAGGAATGAGTGGAAGAGGAAGGTTGAGGCTTTGGTTTTGATGAGCCTAAAGTTGAACCATACTTGTGTTTCCCCTTTTGTGAGATAGCAAGTGCTTGCATTCCCTTGATAAAACCATTCCTATTCACTCTAGATTGTTCTTCTTGCAAAAGAAGAGACACAACCTCATCAAAATCATACTTGTTAGGATTCCCTTTTACAACCAAACGGAGTGTAGTAGCAAAGCTTTGAAAAGATTCTGGTAATCCTTTCAACAATGTAGAAATGAGTGATGCATCCGGAATGATCTCATCTATGTTTGCCAATTGCTCTTTCAAGTCCTTGATGCATGTCACGTACACATCCACCGAATCATTTTCAGCCATACATACATCCTCAAGTTGCTTCCTCAAGTATGCAACACGTGCTTCATTATGCACGGCATACAAAGAAGTAAGAGTATCCCATGCTTGTCTTGATGTAGAACATGACCGAATGTTTGGAACTATGTGACACTTCACAGAAAGTGCAATCAATGCATGAGCTTGATCATCTTTTCCATCCCATCTAAGCTGCTCCTATGTAGGTGGAGAAGGAGAAACCAGTGTACTCAAAGAAGAAGCTCCATCTGTGACAGTAGACTGTGAAGTAGAAGAACCTGCAGGTCTTTGATCTACATTTGCCACTATGTTCCAAAGTTGTTTAGCAACAAGAACATGCTTCATCATGTAAGAACACATCAGATAGTTGGTCCCATCAAGATTATCTTCAGCTTGAAGCATGCCAAACAAGTCATTGTTGCTCGCCATTTCACAAAAGAACAAGAATGTGACAAAATCTTCACTTTGACGAAAGCTAAAATGAATGCTGAAATTTTAGCTCACAAACCATCACTCTAATGGTGATTCTAACTGCACGAATGGCTTTGAAATGGGGGTAAAACGAATGGCTTTGAAATGGGGGTAAAACCCTAGGGCACCTGGTGGAAATGTTTCTTGGCTACTGAGATTTATTGTTCTATGCTCCAAATTGATTTGCACTATTAAAAGTGCACGCCCGTTGTGACGTGAAAAATCAAAACTTGAGGAGGAGCTAAACCTACTCTGATACCACTGTTGGGTGTGTGTAGAAGTGCGAGAGATACACGACAAGCACACACAAGGAGCACGAATGCAACGAGACACACAGAGAAGAAGATGGTTGGAATAGCTCTCTCTATTAATGATGAACTGAACTGAAGTAAGAGCTGAATAATATCCCTAAGTACAAAGTACCACCACATATAGTATCAAGTATGTGGTAACATGGTGAAAAAACCTCTAGCCAGCACTAGAGTAAAAAGTGGCCATGTATAGGTAAAAGGTTCACATCAAAGCTACTCGAGGAACACATAAGTGTAAGACTTATAAGGATTGTTTTATGTATGATTATCCTTCCATACTACCACCATCTTGAGGATCCTTTGACCATAATATAGATCTATTTCCTAGTGGTTCTCCTCCTCATAAAGCAGCATATAGGCATGTCCATTTTCATCAAAAGAAAATAGAAAACCAATTTAAGGATTTACTTCAAAAATGACTTATAAGCCCTAGTTATTCCCCAATTGGAGCACCCATTCTCTTAGTTGAGAAAAAGAATAAAACCTATAGGATGTGCATTGAATATATCATCCTCAACAAAATCACAATTAAAAATAGATACCTTATTCCCCGAATAGATGGCTTGCTAGATAAACTTTGAGGATCCCGTACCCTCAGTAAGGTTGACCTTAAATCTGGTTACCATCAGATATGTATGATGTACAGAGATGTTTACAAGGCTTATTTTAGGACTCAAGCCATTATGAGTTTACGGTATTCCCTTTTGACTTACAAATGCTTCTCGTATATTTGCACACATAATGAATAATATTTTCCTTGATTATCAAGCTTTCATTCTTGTTTTCTTTAATGATATACTTGTTTATAGTAAGAATGAAAGTGAGCACGAGAAGCATTTAGACATAATTTCTAGTTTGTTACAATAGAACACACTTTATGCTAATCCTACGCTAATCCTAAAAAAAGTCACTTTTTCCAAAGTAAACTAGAATAATTCTGGCATATCATTTCTAGTCATAGAGTGCATGTAGACCCAAAGAAATTCAAAGTTATTGTAGAATGGTCTCTACCTCAATTAGTTAATGATGTACATTCTTTTCTTAGGTTGGCTAGTTTCTATAGAAAGTTTGTTAAAAGTTTTTCTCATTTGGTACTTCCCCTTACTTTATTATTGAAAAAGAAAATAACATTTGCATAGGGCTAGCACAACAACAATATTTTTAAAAACTTAGACATGTGCTTTCACATGCACTTGTTTTGCAGTTATCTGATTTTGCACAACCATTTCATGTAGTTAAAGATGCTAATGGTTTAGGCATAGGTGCAATCTTAATGCAAAATGATCATCCTATTGCACTTGGAAGTAGGAAACTTAAACAAAAAGTATGCATCGCTCAGGCTTTTATAGATTTTCTTTTGAAGAAAATGCATAAATCACCTTATATGGGACATAAGGGCATACAAATCACAACATCTACTTGTAAATATTTCTTCTTTTGGCTACATATGGAGAAATCTATTGTACATTATGTTTCCCAATGCATTGTGTGTCAATGTGTTAAAAATCATCATGATAAAGTATTTGGATGGTTAATGCCACTACTTGTTCCCAATGAACCACGGGGATAGATTTCCATGGAATTTATAACTCATCTTCCTATGACTTCATCTCATAATGACATGATTTGGACCATGATTGATAGGTTTAGTAAATATGCACATTTCATTACATTTAAAAAGATCTTGTCTACACCTCAAGATGCTAAGTTGTATATTAAAAGTATTTTCCCATATCATGATTTCCCAAAATTCATGTTGTTTGATTGTGATGTTCATTTTTGCAAACATTTTTGGCTTGCATTGTTTCAACATTTTGGTTCAAAAATAGATTTTAGCTCATCCTAAAAGTAATGGGCAAAGTGAAACTACAAATAGCACTATTATTGATTATTGTTATTCATTAGATAGCCCCACTAAGTGGGATGAGAAATTACCATTTCATCAATTTGCTTATAATAACATAACAAATACAACTATTAGTCGTGCACCTTTTTGAATTTTTTATGGTAAAAACCTTCCCATTTCCATATCACTCACTCAACGAGATATTCCCATGGTTGATTCTATTGCTCAAGGTCACATTTCTATATGTCACAAAGCTCACGGGCACATCAGGAAAATTCAAGAAATGTTACACTCGTAATGTTAATAACAAACAGTTAGCAAAAGAATTTAATAAAAAATATTTAGTATGGTTATGTATCATTGAATAAGATGTTTGAAAAATATTTTGCAACATCCAAAAGTTAAACTTGCACTATGCTATTATGAACCATTTCAAACTATTCAAAAGATCAATGACAAATCATTTAGGTTAGATATACCATCTAACTAGAACATACATGAAGGGCTTTGGTGTGCAAAACAAGAGGATCAAGGAGGAGATGGAGGGAGAGAGATGAGAGACGAGATGCGCATAGATGTGTGGGAGCCTCGAAACCCACATAATAATCTCTCTTGAGGCAATGCTCTATATATGATGTATAGATATGAATATGGGGTAAGGTCACATGACCCTTACATCGCCAACAATCTCCCACTTAAGGGTCAATGTGACCATAAGTGGTAAACCATACAAAGAATGATGTAGAACTATACAAGAATATACAAGAAGAGTCCAGATCTTAACCCATACAGATCAACCTACACCAACTACCTCGAACAAGGTGTATCCATGCACCTCAAATGCTCTAGACTCATATCGATAAGAGTCGAGCTCATATCTGACTGATGCAAGAACTGATGAAGTTCCTACAAAGCTCCCACTCGCTCTATGCATGTGTCAATCATCAAACGACTGGCAACTCCAAGTGCAAATGCTCCAATAGCAACTGCAATGTCTGGTCTCGAGCATAACAACTCGTACATCAGACTCCCGAATGCTGACAAAACATGCGCTATTGGCTAACCTAAGCATGTCAGCCATGCCTGTATCCAAGGCATCCAAAGCACCATCATCAAGACCAACATGTCCTGACATATGTGTGTCAACATCTAGCATGAGAGCATCCAAGAATGATTGCATGATCGCTGACTCATCAACATCTAAATCAGTTATTCTCTCAACCAAGGATGTGTCTAGATGTGCATCATGAAAGCTACTATGCTCTAGCATATACTGTGTATCATAAGAGCTATCCTGCTCTACCACACCAAGTGTATCATCATGCTCCACATGATCTAACTACACAACATCAACACCAAGGTCAAAATGATGATCAAACTCTAATTGAGTAACATCACAATGCTCTACATGAGCATCCACATCATGCTCTAAAGCATCCAACTGATCATCCAAAGTGTGCTCCATAAGAGCATCCACATGATCAATCAAACCATGCTCTACATAAGCAACATGAGCATCCAAAATGTGCTCTACATGTGCATCCATCTGAGCATCTGAATCATGCCATACATGTGCATCAAGAATGTCAAAACCTATCTACAGGTAGACAGAAGGAGACACGATGAGTCTCACTTCGCACATGAGGCTGAACTCCCACTAAGACGAGATTGTCTCTCACATGAAGTACCTGCAATGGATACATGTGCCCAATCCTAGCACCTCTGATAAGCATAAGTTGTCCCAACTACACCTAAAAATGATGCTCACCAAGGAATGCATAGCATCTGCTCTCCTGTAACTGGCTAACTAAAATCAAGCTCATATGGAATGAAGGCACATAGCATACATGTCTGAGTATAAGTGATGCTCCACTAGGTAACATAAGGCATACATCTCCTTCACCCTTAATGTCATATGCCATACCATCAGGCAAGTTTACACATCCATGATTCTCACCTGAGAATCGAAAAAACCACTCACGATGTGGAGTAACATGAAAAGTGGCTAATGCATCAAGCAACCAAGCCATATGTGTGCTCTCCAATGAACAAGAGGAATCCTGAGATGAACCATAGGAGAAAGTGATATCACCATCAACAGCATAATCAACAGCCATAGACTCTCTTGAAATCACTACCTGACCTGCATCACGTGCATATCTCTGACATCGTCGTTGCATCCGCCTGAAGCAACATCATCAAATATGGCTCTCACGACCACAATGCCAACATCGAAGTTGTTGATGTGATCTATATCTCACATGAGTCAATGGTCGCATACATATCATGTAGTCTCTACCATAATGCACTACTCGTCTCCTCATATATCACAGACTCATATATAGAATCCACAAGTTGTAATCGAATAGTGAAACTAGCCAATGCATCCATATCCATCCATACATGGCCGGTCATGTCACAAGGCCTTTGTGCATCTCTATGCACATACATGTGTAACCTTGCACGAACCAATGTATGCCACATTGAAGCTTTTCATCTCGAAAAGTCAGTGCCATCAAATCAAGAAGACACCATGTTGGCAATCCAAGAGACTAGAAATGTAACAGGAGACTAGAAATAAAACTCTATCCTCAATAGAATAACACCTGCATATCCATATGCATAACTCACATCACAAATGTCTCGATGGAGAAGGAACCATGTGAACCCCCTATCACATAACCATGCATCTAGCATGCACATAAAACCATGAGCATAAGCCTGCTCACCAAGTCTCCAAACTGATCATGTAGATGTGAAAGAATCCTAGGAAAAACTGACATAGTATCCCCTGTAAAATGAGCAATCAGACAAGAGAACCAATATCAAAAGAACAATCAATAACTTGTCACCACCTATTGCTGATCCAACCAAAGATAATGGCAAATATGCATGCCTAAGAACTCATAGCAATACATGCTAATACAATGGAAATACACCTCCCACTCAAGAATGAATCCTGCAAGATGGTCCAACCTGTCACGAATAATGTGTGACCAAGTCCAAGTGAATGGAGATAAGCAACAATCCAAAGCTATCACACAAGCTTCAAGATCCACTAGAGTTCTCTTCTAGCATAAAAGCTATTGAAATTTCGACAGCATCTCCCCTATAAAATGGACTATGAACCAAATAAACCATGTGGGAATCACCATCCATATATGCCAAGAATCACACTAGCAAATATGACCATATGCTAATAACGATGACAAATGAATGGGTAACTGAGGCTCCAATCTGGATCATGTACCTGCAAAGAAAACAAAGATACAAGTACCAACCAAGATCCACAATCAACTCTCACAGAATTGTGTGCAACCGGTAACTAAATCCATAACCAAGTGGCATAAGCAAGATATAGACCACAATGCCACTATACATCCATGATCGAACTCATGATGACATAAACCTCAAAAAAGAGTATACCACAATGTCATCTTACATGCCAAACATGTGACAAGATCATGCTCTACTCTCATATGGAGGAGCTACAACAGTGATCATACATGTACAATGCCCTGAAGCTCTGAAAATAAGAGCTTCCACACCAAAAATTCTCTCTCAAAGAAGTTCCAAACCAAAATGAAACTCCGGAAGCAACTAGGATTGTCTTGATGAAAATATGTTGCTCTGTGTTTTGTTGTTTAAGAGGTGATAACCTCTGAATCTAAACTTTTGTTCTTCAGAAAAATTCAAGAGTTTTTTCTTACCTACGTAACGAGATAAAAAATATCTCAATTGGAGGTGTGTACCTCAAGATATGCACAAAACAAGCACCTTCTATCAATTTCACTTTCACCTGCAACACTACTACTCTATATTTTGCAATTTCGGTGATCTTGCACTCAGAATTTGGATCTGTGTTCTTCTACAAATTTGTAAAGGTTATTTCAAGCTACATATAGAAAGTTCAATCCTCTCATTAAAATTTATAAAACTCAACTTATAGCTAAAACACTGACCTCCTGTCCAAGTGATTGTAGATTCATCTTCTACATCAATCTGCATTTTTTGAATTTTCAGCACTCTAGAAGTCCGAACTAGGTTCTACTCCCTTCTGTGAAGTTGTAACTCTCCATTTCTGGTATCCACAGAACTTTAAACCCCATCAATCCAAGCTTCATAGCTCAAGTTATGGCTGAAATACTGAACTGCTATTGAGAGATGCCGACTTGCACTTTCACCTCTTGTGACCTAAGCTTCCATTGCAGCTTTTTGCACACAAGCCTTCAACATGCTCTGATACCAATGAAGGGTTTTGGTGTGCAGAACAAGAGGACCAAGGAGGAGATGGAGGGAGAGAGATGAGAGAAGATATGCGCATAGATGCATGGGAGCCTCGAAACCCACATAATAATCTCTCTTTAGGCAATGCTCTATATATGATGTATAGATATGAATATGGGGGTAAGGTCACATGACCCTTACATCCCCAACAATACATAACTCTTTTCATATTAGCTTATTAAAACCATTCAAAGTCACTTTACCACTAACTCCTAGTCTTGTTAATCCTCCTTTGCTTTAAGAAGAATCTTAAATCGTAATTCATGAGAAAATAATTGATCATGATATAACCACTACATATACATGTACTCAATATCATAGATATTGTAAGGAATTGAACTCACAACCCCTTGGTTAGGAATGTGATGGGCTAACCACTTGCCCCAAAAGCCATGGTTGAGGATTACTTCCTAATCCTCTCTCTTGGGTGTAGTTCAACCATCTCCTATCTGTCAAGGGAATACTCTAGAGACATATAATAGAGTGCGTGGAGGGAGATTTCACCCAATGTTTTGTATTGTCTCATCTATTGCATATCTCTATTTCTATGTGTTTTGCAATTTCATACTCTTTGTGTACACGTATCCATGTGATCCTAGAACATAGCCTATGGCTTGTATATAGCATGGACGTTTCAACCACATATCTTGTGGTGGAATGGAAAATATTTCTCATTTTGGGCTACTTACTTGTGTTATCTTTCTATGTTTTTTCATTTTGTGAGCATTATAAATATGGAAAGCAAACTAGGAATGTGCATAAAACACACATTAACTCCTCAATTCAACATTTTGGTCTTGTCCATATGGATGTGTGTGGTCCTATGCCAACAAGGCCATTAGGTGGACTCTTTACTTTTTCACTTTCACAGATGATGCTACTAAAGATGTTAGGGTACATCCTATCAAGTCAAAGAATGAGATAAAGAATAGCTTGCTTTAGTTGAACTGAAAAAAGAACTAAGCTCAAGGATTTATGTTCAGATAATGGAGGTGAGTATACCTCACATGGATTCAGCCTTTTTTGTCAATCTAGACGACTTCATAGAGAGTTTATAGCTCTTTATAATACAATACAAAATGGCACAGCAAAGAGGATGAATAGAACTATTCAAGATAGAGTAGTTTCTATGTTGCATCATGCAAACCTTTTGCAAAATTTTGGGCAAAAGAAGTAGCTGATGTGATTCACCTTTCAACTACCAAAGTTGTGAAAGTGGTACAAGAATTCTGGACAAGAAAACCACCATATTATGTTCATCTTTGAGTTTTTGGGTGTGAAGCAATACCCAATAATCTTAGACAAAAGTTGGAGTATAAATTAAAGAAATGCATTATTCTTAGATATGGTCAAGATAATCGATTTTTCTTATCACTTATGGGATCCTGAAACACAAGGAGTTATCAAAAGTGATGTCATTTCAATGATTCTAAGATGCATAAAAACCCCATTAAGGAGGTTGAAGTGAGAAGAGTGGTGTTTGAGGATACTAGTCCTCTAGTCAACATGCATAAAGATGATACACATAGGGACATTCAAGAGAATTTCCAATCAGATCAATTTGAAAATGTTCGTGTTTGACAATCATTGAGATGTTGCAAATATCTTGCATCCATCTGATAGATATGTTCTAGGTCAAGATTTTGTTATGCTCACAAATGGTGGTGACTCTTCTTTCTACAAAGAGGCTATGCAAACTAAGGATCGTGTCAATTGGGAGTATCCCATGAAGAGTGAATATTGTTAGTGCAAGTCAACCATCAACTGATATTTTAGATAAAGAATTGAAGTCAAAAGATGAAGAAAAGATCAACAAATGAAGTTTAAAGATAGTGCATATTCAGGAAATGAAGACTTATATACATATGTACATTAAACTTGTAACTAGTTCACTTATACTTTTGGTATGGTCATGAGCTTGTACATGTATGCCTATATATACAAGTATAAATTTGGGGCAAGTATGAGAGAGCATGAGATGAGAAGAATTAGAAGTTGTAAGAGTCATTAGAAACTTTAGAAGTGAAGTAGATCTCTCTCATCATTCAGATGTAAAAAACTTTCTAAGTAGAGGAAACGTTGCGCCCGATATTTCGATGTGTTCTCCTTCTGTGTTTGATCATTTCAGGAATCCTTTTGTAGATATCTAACTCCATAGTTAATGCTTCTATGGTTAAGATTTGAAAGACTAATTGTAATCAGGCTGAGAGAATTATGTGTAGGAACATTTCTATGTGAAGAAGTGATGAGTGTCTTCTGAAACAGGTGCAATCTCGATGGTCAAAGAATTGATCAGATCTTAGTGCATAGTGTACATTTTTACACAAATGAGGAGTCAAAATCCAAGTTGTAACGTAAGCCATCTATGGCTAAAAGCATTTGATTAAAGGGCTCCTAGTTTGGGAGAACCATGCATTATAAGTTGTAGGTGTCAAAGTCGACTATACAGGAGGACAGTTTCAGACATAGGTAGATTGTTTGGATCATTTCTCACGATCTACAGAATCTTTTGAGAATATTTGACTTGAAGAAGGTGCATAACCATTAGGTGACACCTCATACAAAGTTTCATTGAAAAATTTATACATTTGGTTAGACAATGAGTGAGTTATGTGTAGTAGACTTTTCTGAGTAGTGACTCTCTTCATAGTTAGTGCAAATCTTGATAGTTTGGCATTGATCTTCCAAAGTTGATCAAGTTTTTGAGTTATTCTTGATATAGAAGTGTTCTAAAATCAAGCATAGCTTGTTCTTTTGGAGATGAACACTCTCCATGAGTGGTATCAGAGCAGGAATCAACAAAATAGAAGAAAAGAGGACCCTGACTGCTATAGTCATACAAAAATTAACATTTGAAGGTTCAAAAGGTGAAAGCTTAAAGGGAAAGCTTGAGAAGGAGGCTAAAGCTATCAAGAAGATCAAAAGGAACTTCATTCAAAGTAAAGGTACACTTATTCCTCATAAAGCTTGAAGAATTTAATACACAAGTGAAGAAAGGATGGGAGATTCTCTTCAGATAGAGAAATTGGATAGAGAAAACTATCCAGCTTGGTCAATGAGGATGGAAGCTCATCTCATGAGCAAAGACCTGATAGGTTACATCACAGGTGAAGAAGAAAAACCAGAATTCAGAGATCCTAGTGTTCCAACTAGGGATGAAGTCTCAGATTTGAAGACTTGGATGAAGAAGGATGCTCAATCAAGGAGGATTATCTGCATGGGAGTCAATGACTACTTGCTACCTCATATTAGAGGACTTGAAAGTGCAAGTGAC
Organism: Ceratopteris richardii; assembly: GCA_020310875.1. NCBI lineage: Eukaryota > Viridiplantae > Streptophyta > Polypodiopsida > Polypodiales > Pteridaceae > Ceratopteris > Ceratopteris richardii. The sequence continues at coordinate 63,380,765 of CM035416.1, forward strand.
ATATGGAATGCTTTGGAGGAGCATTTCCAAAATACTACAAAGTCAAGGAAGGCATCTTTATGGGCAGAGTTCACTACATTCAAAAAGAAAGCTTCTCAATCTATTTCTGATTATGTAACAAGGATGAAGGACATTGCAGATGCATTAGGAGCAGTTGATGAAGATATCGAGGAGGATAAATTGGTAAGGCAAATCCTCACATGTTTGAGAGGAGATGAGAAATGGAAGCCATTCATTTTGTCTACTGAATTGTCACTAGATCATTTCACTCCTTATTTAAATCAGTTGATAGGACATATGCTAAATTTTGAGTAGGATGTCAAAGGTGATGTTGATAAGAGTATAGGTCAAGCAATGTATTCAAAGGACAAGAAGAAGAATAGCAAAGGCAAGCAACAATTAAATGAAGATAAATCAGAGGTATTCAATACATTTAAACATTATCATGTGTATGCACAAAGAATTACAGGTTTAAAGTTGAAGAGACTAAGGTCAAATGGAGGGGGAGAGTATTTCTCTAATGAGTTTAGTGATTACTTATGGAATGCAGGTACAAAAAGGGAAGTTACTTGCAAGTAATCTCCTCAACAAAATGGCGTAGCAGGAAGGAGAAATAGAACTCTTGTTGAGTTTGCAAGATCAATTATGAAGGAGAAAAATTGTCCAAATTATTTGTGGACTTAGGTTGTAAATACAGCTACATACTTGGTTAATAGGTTACCATGTAAAGCTTTGCAGGGTATGACACCATATGAAGCTTGGTGGGGTAAGAGACCTACCTTAGATCATTGCAAAGTATTTGGATGTTTGGCTTATGCATATGTGCCATCTCAGTTGAGGCATAAATTGGAACCTAAAGCTGAAAAGTATGTGTTCATTGGATATGATGATATGCAGATGGGTTATAGGTTGTGGAGTCCATCCACAAAGCAATTCCTTGTATCAAAGGATGTTACATTTGATGAGTAAGGTACTTGGTATGCAGGTACAATCAATAGTCATGCAAGTGATGAAGAAGTTTTGAATCAGAGAAAAGTAAATCAAAGGTTCATATATTTGATGAAGAAGAGAACAATGAAGTACAAGTTGAAGTTGAAGAAGTACCAAGGTTTGATCTAGAATGTGATGAACCAGAAACTTCAAGTAGTGGAGAACTCAGAATGTCATCAAGACACAAATGGCAACCTACGCTATGACACTTTTTCTTTTACTACTAGAGATTATGCTTACATAGTGAAAGCAGATGAAGACCCTTCTACATATGAAGAGGCAAAAGGTAAGGAAAATTGGGAGAAAGCTATGCAGGAAGAATATGATGCATTGATGGAGAATGAGACATGGGATTTGGTTCCTAAACCAAATAGTCAGAAGATCATTGGATGCAAATGGGTCTACAAAACAAAAAGGTATGCAGATGGAAGTGTTTCTAGGTATAAAGTTAGGCTTGTTGTGAAAGGGTATGCTCAGACATATGGTATAGATTATGATGAGACCTATAGTCATGTGGCAAAGATGACAACCATTAGGACACTCATAGCCATTGTTGCATGTAAAGGTCGGAGATTATGTCAATTATATGTGAAGAATGCTTTTCTTAATGGTTATATTTTAGATGATCTTTTCATGAAGCAACCAGAAGGGTTCAGAGATAAAAGGTATTCGGAATATGTATGTAAGCTCAAGAGAGCTTTGTATGGTTTGAAGCAGGCCCCAAGGGCATGGAATTATAGACTTGTAAAGTTCTTGAAAGAACTTGGTTTCCAAGTATCTAAAGTTGATAGTAGCTTGCTTGTTAAAGCAAGTAATGATGGGTTCATTTGCATGTGCATATATGTTGATGACATAATTCTTACAGGTACAGATGAGAAGGGTATACAAAGCCTAAAGAAGCAAATGGAGAAAGAGTTCAAGATTAGTGACTTGGGAGACTTGTCATATTTCTTGGGCATGGAGATCTCATATACTCAACATGGAGTGTATGTGACTCAAGAAAGATATTTGAAGAACTTGTTGATCAAGTTTAAAATGGAAGATTGCAGGGTAGCACCTACTCCAATGGAGGTGAATCACAAATTGAGCAAATATGGAGGAGAAGAATTCAAGGATATGAAGCTATATCAAAGTCTGGTTGGTAGTCTAATCTATGCTACATTAACAAGGCTTGATTTGTCATATGCAGTTGGAGTGTTGTCTCAATTCATGCATTGTCTTAGAAAAGAACATTGGGTTGCAGAACAAAGAGTGTTGAGATACATTAAGGGTACACTCAAAGAAGGTTTGTATTATGGTTTTACATCAGAAACAAACATCAAGATATATAGTGATACAGATTGGGCAAGTAATCCTGATGATAAGAGCTCAACATATGGATATTTGTGTTATGTGGGAGATAAGCTAATCTCTTGGTGTTCTAAGAAGCAACATACAGTTGCTTTATCATCCATAGAAGCAGAGTACAAAGGAATGGTTGAAGCTACAAAGGAGGTCATATGGTTGACAACTCTCATGAAGAGTTTTGACATCATTCAGAGTACACCCACTATTCATGGAGATAATATGAGTTCATTATATCTAGCTGCTAATCATGTTTTTCATGCCAGGACTAAACACATTGAGATTTAGTATCACTTCTTAAGAGAGAAGGTGATTGATAAGGAGATTGAAGTCATACATACTTCAACAAAAGATCAGATTGCAGACATGCTAACCAAAAGCTTGGATGGGCTAAAGCTACAGAGATTCAAAGACATGGCAGGTATACAGAAGATAGAGAAAACCTCAATCAATGATTGAGGGGGAGCTGTTAGTGCAAGTCAACGATCAATTGATGTTTTAGATAAAGACTTGAAGTAAAAAGATGAAGAAAAGATCAACAAATGAATTTTGAAGATTTGAGCAATTTTCTTTCGGAGTTTCGTTCCAGCATCAATGATAGCCTCGGGTTTTGGGGGGCATCCTGGAAAATGAATATCAACAAGAATTAATTTATCCACTCCACGAACGGTAACATAGGAATCTGTACTGAACATACCTCCTGTAATGGTGTAGTGCATATTCAAGAAATGAAGTCTTGTATACATACATACATTAAACTTGTAACTAGCTCACTTATACTTTTGTTATGGTCATGAGCTTGTACATATATGCCTATATATACAAGTAGAAATTCAAAGAAAGTATGAGAGAGCATGAGATGAGAAGAATTAGAAGTTGTAAGATTCATTAGACACTTTAGAAGTGAAGTAGATCTCTCTCATCATTCAGATGTAAAAAACTTTCAGAGTAGAAGAAAAGTTGCACTTGATATTTGGATGTGTTCTCCTCTGTGTTTGATCATTTTAGGAATCCTTTTGTAGATATCTAATTCCATAGTTAATGCTTCTATGGTTAAGATTTGAGAGCCTAATTACAATCAGGCTGAGAGAATTATGTGTAGGAACATTTCTATGTGAAGAAGTGATGAGTGTCTTTTGATACAGGCGCAATCTCGATGGTCAAAGAATTGATTATATCTCAGTGCAGAGTGTAAGCTTTTACACAAATGAGGAGTCAAAATCTAAGTTGGAAGGTAAGCCATCTATAGCTAAAAGCATTTGATTAAATGGGTTGTAGTTTGGGAGAACCATGCATTAGAATTTGCAGGTGTCAAAGTCGACTATACAAGAGGACAGTTTCAGACATAGGTAGATTTTTTGGATCATTTCTCAAGATCTACTGAATCTTTTGAGAAGATTTAACTTGGAGAAGGTGCAAAACTATTAGGCAACACCTCATACAAAGTTTCCTTGAAAACTTTATACATTTGGTTAGACAATGAGTGAGTTACGTGCAGCAGACTTTTCTAAGTAGTGACTCTCTTCACAGTTAGTGCAAATCTTGATAGTTTGGCATTGATCTTCCAAAATTGTTCAAGGTTTTGAGTTATTCTTGATATAGAATGTTCCAACATCAAGGATAGCTTTTTCTTTTGGAGATTAACACTCTCCATCAAATATGATTCTATTCACACGAGGAGCATGTCAAGTGGGAGTGCTTCATGAAGAGTGAATCTGATTCTATTCACAAGAATGATACTTGGGATATGGTACCTTTGCCAATGGGTTGGAAATTTTTACAATGTAAATAGGTATATAAGTTGAGATTCACATCAAATAGTGCTTCTCAAAAGTATAAAGCATAGGTTTTTAAGTAACAGCATGAAGTCAATTTTGAGGAAATCTTCTCTTCATTAATCAAGATGAATGCACTACACATGTTGCTTGGATTTGTTGCAATGGAGAACTTAGAGCTAGTCTAAATGGATTTGAAAACAACTTTGTTGCATGGAGATCTCACATAATAGAATATATGGAACAACCATAGGGTTATGGAGTTCCTAGCAAAGAGTGTCTAGTTTGTAAGTTGAAGAAGAGCTCATGTGGGCTTAAATAGTCCCCTAGAAAATGGTACCAAAAATTTGATGTATTTATGAAGTCTCAAGGCTATTCTCAAAGTAATGATGATCATTTTCTCTACACTAAGAGATGCTCATATGGCATCTTGATTTGCTTGATACTTTATGTCGAGGATATGTTGTTTATTGGGAAGTTGTCATATGACTTATCATTGCTCAAGAAGAGGTTGAGTGATACATTTAATATGAAGGATTTGGGGGATGCTAAACATATTCTTGGCATGCACATTACTCATGATAGGAGTTAACAGATGCATCTATTTGTCTCAAGTGAGTACATACCCAACATAGTTCACATGTTCAAAATGCATAATGGGAAGGCATTGAATACACCTTCACCTACATATGTGAAGTTGAGCAAGGATGATTGCCCCAAAATAAATGAGGACAATGAATTCATGACCAAATATCTTCTATCTCTCTGCAACACAAATCTCATAGAACCTGAATCTTTGACTTACTTCTTCCAATGGTAAGAATCTTCACAAACAAAGGATAGACAACTGAATCATAAATACTCAAGATCATACAAGATCATATCCAAGATCAATGATCTCTTCTGTGTAGAATCTGTTCTTCATCAAACCTTCATGATTGAATGTTTGATTTAGTTACCTGAATGTCTCTAAGTGTCCATGCTTCTCAAAAAATTGTAAAACTTTTCTTCAAACAAATCCTTCCAAGAATTTGCAATTCCTACTTGAAACATAAGTGGACAAACTTCTCACCTTGAGCACTCCAAAAGCTGCAAGTTTGATACTTCATAACTTTCATATTTTACCCGGGTGAAATGTGATAGTACCTGCTTGATTTTCTTTTGGCTAACTCCACTTCTCAATCAAGTGATAGGATATGATGGAACACCTTTTTGAATACAAGCATGTATCCAAAAGTCTAGACAATCATAGAAAGTAGATTCTCCAATTGACTTGTACATCAACAAGATTCTGAATTTTTTGAAGTTTCTGAAAATACTGAATATGAGGTAACCTTTTCCAAACATAAAACCTCAACCCAAGTCTCCAACATCTGCTACAAAAAACTCTTTTACCTCAAGAGTTAGATAAAGAAGAAATACTTCTTTGCAACTTGTCATATACCAAGTAGCTGTGTATTGACACTCGAAGAATTCTTTGAGGGAACATATAAGCTTCCCGCTTAAAAAGCTTCAACATAACTCATACACATATGAGTGCTTTTGTTTCTCTCAATGCAATTCTTTGTCAAATCTACTAAATCATGACCAAGTGTAATGCAAAACAAGAACTTCTTCTTCTTTAAACAAGATGTTCTCATAGACTTGTCTTTGGATGTAGAGGATAAAATAGGAAAAGTATATGGAAAATATATGAGAAAAGGAAGCCTTACTTTTCTTTTGGAAATGATGGACTTTCTTATTCTGCATCTTTTTTCCACCTGATGATGTCAACATTTTCAAACTTCTCTTCCATACCTTTTGTTCTCTTTATCTTGAAGTAGCAAACACTCTTGACTTCTTCAACTGAACTTTTCTCTTCCTCTAATGCTAAGAGTAAGAGATAAAACAAACATGGTATATAAATGGAAGTTGAATATAGAAACATGTTTTATCATCTCCTCATATCTCTGAATCAAAATTCTGCTTCAAATGTCTGAAATGACTAATTTCACCAATCATTGTCAGAATGATGAATTACCCTTCTAGAGTTACCTTCTCACTTGAATATGCACAAAGTTGTGTGCTAGATTTTCCAAGAGCCAATTTGCAAAGCTTGAAAGGCCATTTTGTCACTTCCAAAAATGAATAGAACGTGGTTTGCTGGAAGAAAATGGTACTTTCTAACATAAGCCCATTTTCTTGAGTGATCATCAATAGTAATTACTATCATCGATTGATCTAGTCTTTGTTGGTTCCCATACATCTCAATGTACAACATCAAGCAGGTTTGAGTTACATTTCTTTCTTGAACAAATGAAAGCCTTAATTGCTTCTCAAATCAAAAGACTTTGCATACTTTTTGCCTTTAGGAAACTTTTGTTTTTATGATTAACTAAAACCCTAATGAGGCATACATCTTTCTCAAAAGCATATGTGATCCCACAGGCAAGGCTTGAACATGAGCACAATGGTTCAGGTTCAACATTCTAGACAAACCTAATAAAAAATCTTTTCACTAAATTACCTTAAGCCTTTGTGGGTCGACATGTTAAGTCCTCTGATGCAACATATTGTATTTTTCAAGATTGCATTTTGTTATGTAAATGATATTGATCATTTGGTAGCATATTCACATGAAGTGTGAACATTCTTCCAGCTGCTTTACATTTAGTGATCACCCTATGATTATCATGTGGACCTTTGATAAAGCATCCATACTTATTGAATTTAACATGTAAAGATAGGTCCATCATTTGACCAATGAAACAAAGATTCTTGGTGATGGTTGAAAAATCAACAATATCAATCATAAGTTTTGTTTTTCCATCCTTCGCAAATAATGGTACATTTCCAACATGTTATATTGGGATGCATTATGCCCTCTTCCACATTCTGGATTGTTTGGTTCTTTCAATTGATTGAAATGATTTTTCAATCTAATATGTGACTTCATTTTCCTGTGTTTGCATATCATGTATCTTTTAAGTACACTTTATTAGCTATCATATCATATCATATTGGGTAGTGGGAACACCCCTTAGGATGAGGTGGCATAGATTGTGAGAGAGCACCAAGGGACGTACTTGCATAATAATATGTTCGTGTGATGGACTCTAGGCTTTCTCCATGAGAGAAAAAGTGGAGCTCTCTCCCATTGCGACAATAAATGTGATTTAGGTTTTGGAGCAAATATCCATTTTGGAAGAGTTAGAAAAAAAACATATATAGTTTTTGGGGAGAAAATTTTTACATATATAAAGTATGGGATATGTACTTCTATGAGGATTTAAGAAGCTCTACAAATTGTAGAGGGAAAGGTATATTTTTCTCTCCAAAACCTCATTTGGAGCTTTGTAGAGATGAAGGATCTAATTGTCCTCAAAAGTACACTTTCCACAATTTTTCGATATTTTTCAGGTGTAACAATGAGCAAACCCTCATTTTTTAGGATCGATTTGCACAAGTTCCCAAAGGGATTTTTAAATGTAAATGGATATGTGGAAAACGTGCACTACCAATTTCCATATTCCAACCAAAGATGGAGAGAGTTATATTTTTTATTGAAAATTTCATCTTTTATAAAGATGCCCCTTTGGCTTGGGGAAGAGACATCTCCATACCAGCCACCCAAGGCGACATACCTATATTTGATAGGGCATATCTTGATTCTCGAGACCCGAAATAATGTGATTATTGTTCTCTTGTGAAGATATTATTGAGAGATTTCCATTGTTATCAAAATTTTGCAAGTTCCATTAGAAAATCACCCCCTGTTCACTTCTACAATGAGTGGCAAGGAAGTAGTCGCCTTGTACTTGAGACCACTTTGGATGGAATACTCATCCAAAAGATATATCATAACTTTATATGGATACCAATGGACATATATAAATATTTATGAGCATCTAGAACACTAGTGAGGACTAGGGAGGAGTCCTCTAAGGCTTGGAAAATTCAAAAGATGGATTGATGGTTGCCAACATAGCACCACTTGTCTTCGAGAGGGCATGTCTTCCAATTCACTTATTGTTTTCAAATTTTTTTTTTTTTCTGAAGCTTATAAAGATGACTTTATAATGACTATGAGATCTTTGGATTTGTCTTTATGATCATTTTTCTACACACTATTAAAGTTTCCAACAAGTTTAGGGAATTGCAATCAGACATGGTTTATTTTTCTTCCAACATAAAAATGAGTTATATTCACTTGGAATATACTTCTAATGATGGATAGATTACTTGTGGTAGGTATTAATCTTATGTAATGAAATGGTGAAGAGACATCGAGAGCCAATGCATATGGTTGGAATTGTTTGAGTGTTTGTATATGTGCATATTGTTGATCAAGAAAGATTAATCTTGAAATGATGCGATGGTGATGCACCAAGGTGGACTCTCCTTCTCGAAACCTCCATGATGATGCCCTCATAGTAGAAATTCAAGATCGGGATGTTGCACACAGTACTCCACATAGTGCCTACAGAACATGCATAAAACACACATTACACAGAGAGCATGAACAAAAATTTCTTGGGTGTTACAAATGCGATCAAAATTACAGTCTGTGACTAACTAGGCCACTATATGCTTTATTAAAGAACATATAAATATGTTTTTGGCGGTCATTGGGCCTTTCACATGGACACTAATAGTAAAAATCTCCCAGTTAAGGCCAATATGGCCAAAGTGACTATGGGAGAAAAATAAAGAATGATAAAGAATACCTAAATGTAAGTATACAAACAATACCTCCCACCCGATGGGCATGTTACACAGTATATAAGCAATTGTGTAAGATCATGAATCAAGTAACCCCCATCAAGTGACAATAGTGTCGAAATCTATCTTGTGGTAGAGCTTTAGTCAAAGCATCTACAACATTATCTCGAGTATGGAAACTTCTCAAGAATAATGCACTCAATGGCTAAACCATCTCTAATGAAGGGATACCTCACCCAAATGTACTTGTTCTTTGCATGATAGACTAGATTCTTATCCAAAGTAATGGCACTCTGATTGTCATCGAGCAAATGAGGTACATGTTGAGGTAGACCCATATCACAAGCAAGATGAGAAATCCACAATGCTTTCTTGCATGCCTCACTTGTTGCAACATACTCTGCTTCTATAGTGGAAAAATCTCTACATTCTTGAAGACAATATCTCCAAGGGATAGGACCTACAACAAAATGAAAAATGTACCCTGATGTAGACCGTTCTGATTGTCTACAAACTAGCATAATCAGAATCTATGTAACCAATAATGGATGCCTTCCCCCTACCATTTGTCCTTAGTGCCACTCAGATATCTCAAAATCAACTTGATCGCTTTGCAATGCTTCCGATTAGACATATATCTACTCACAACTCTCATTACAAATGCACTGTCTAGTCTCATAGCTACCATAGCATACATGAGACTACCAACAATAGAAAGATAAGGGATTTCAGTCATGAATTCCTTTTGCTTATCTCATTTGGGGCAATCATCCTTGCTCAATTTCACATATATGTGTAAATGTGTACTTGATGCCTTGCCACCCTACATATTGAAACTGTGAAGTACTTTGGATATGTACTCACTTTGAGACAAGCATATGCATCTTTTACTCCTATCATGAGTAATATGCATGCCAATAATATGTTTAGCATCCCCCAAATCCTTCATATCAAATGTCTCACACAATTTCCTTTTAACAAATGTCAAGTCATAAGAGGACTTCCTAGCAATCAACATATCATCAACATAAAGTATCAATCATATCAAGTTACCATTTGAGCATCTCTTTGTATAGAGACAATGATCCTCATTTCTTTGAGAATAGCCTTGAGACTCCATAAAAGCATCAAACTTTTGGTACCATTGTCTAGGGGACTATTTGAATCCATATAAGCTCTTAGAGCTGATATTGAGGAGGCAAAAACTATGCCAAAAATGGCTGGTGTAAACTTTGCATGATAGCAAATTAGATTCACCTCTGTCATATCATACTCGGTCAGGCTCTCATGCATCAAATTGCTATGCTATGGCTGCGTCTAGTCTCTATGATGAGAATGATCCTGTTTCAATTGAAGAAGCACAACATTCAGAAAATTGGAGGGCTGCTATGCAATCTGAATATGATGCTATAATGAAGAATGGTACCTGGTCTTTATGTGACTTGCCTCTTGGCAAGAAGACCATTGGCACAAAGTGGATATACAAGCTGAAGCGTAAACATGATGGAATAGTTGATAGGTATAAGGCTAGGCTTGTTGCAAAGGGTTATGCGCAGGAAAGAGGCATTGATTTTGATGAAACCTTTGCTCCTACTTGCTAAATGTCTAATGTTTGTAGCATCTGTGCACTTGCATCTCATCATGGTTGGAATGTACATCAGTTGGACATTAAAACAACATTTTTGAATGGTGACTTGCATGAAGAAGTGTATGTTTTTCAGCCCCATGACTTTGTGCAGAAAGGGCATGAAAACTAGGTGTGCAGGTTAAAGAATGCATTATATGGTCTAAAGCAAGCACCACGTGCTTGGTATGAAAAGATACATGCCTATTTGATTGCACATGGTTTTACGAACAGTCCAACTAAAAGCACCTTATATGTTAAGCGTGCTAATGATGTGCTTCTGATCATTGTGGTATATGTTGATGACACGCTGCTCACTGGTTCTCATGATACACATATTGCTGATTTTAAGGCTGATTTGCATGCCTCATTTGAGATGTTTGATTTGGGGCATTCACACTACTATTTGGGTATTCAATTTATGCAAGTTGATGGTGGAATGGCTTTGTGTCAAATGAAATATATTGACACATTATTGCAACATTTTGGCCTTGAAGACTATAACCCTATTGCCACTCCTATGGAGACAGGTTTACGATTGAGTCTTCATGATTTTGGAGATGCATTTGATGCTGTTCTCTATCAACAAGCTATTGGATGCTTGATTTACTTATGCATTACTATGCCAGATATTGAGTTTGCTGTCTCACAGATGAGCATGTTTATGCATTGCCGAAGTGTCAAGCATTGGCAGGCAGTTAAGCTCATCTTTCACTACTTGAGTGGTACCCGACTACTTGGATTGTTTTATCCCAAGGGGGGATCACTCCCCGTAGATTTGCATGCTTTTTCTGATAGTGATTGGGCTAGTTGCTATGACATCATGTGCCCACCAGTGGTTTTTACTTCATGCTTGGTAGCTCATGTATATCTTGGTTGAGCAAGAAGCAGCCTATTGTGGCCACTTCTAGTTGTGAGGTTGAATATAGGGCAGCTTTCACAACGACTGTTGAGTGTGTGTGGCTCAGGTGCCTTATGGCTGATTTGGGTGTTGGTCAGTCTTCTGCCACCACCATCTTCACTTACAGTCAGAGTGCATTGGCAGTTGCGAGGAACCTTGTGTTCTATGCTCACACTAAGCACATTGAGGTGCATTATCATTATGTCAGGGAGAGGTTCTCTGCTGGGGAGATCATCTTGGCATATGTGCCCATGCAGGAGAACATTGCAGACCTTTTCACGAAGGCTCTGCCTAGGGAGAAGTTCGAAGCTTTCCACAAAGCTTTGGGCTTACTTCCTTTTGTGGATTGATTCCACATAGCTTGGAACTTCCTTATACATGAGTGCCAACTCCTTGTTCACTGCATCACTCCCAGGGTGGATTTGTTGATATATTTAGGTAGTGATGTGTGGGAACACTCTAGGACCATCGGGGCACTTTTTTCCCTTGTTAGGAGATTTTTTTCCCCCCAGCTTGTATATACGCTTAATTCCATAACGGCCTACTTATCTTTGTACATTCTAGTGATAATACATTTCAGCATTGTGTGTTGTGCTCCAAGCTTCTTCTTCTTTCGTGTTGTTCGCGTGCTTCCGCAGATGTCTAACTCCAACATTTAGGACAATGTTCAATCTAAGGGGGAAGGAATGCCACATAATCCTAGTAGGAGATGGTTGAACCACGCCTTAAGAGAGAGGAGTAGGAAATAATCCTCAACCATGGATTTTGGGGCAAGTGGTTAGCCCATCACACTCCTAACCGAGAGGTTCTAAAGTCAATTCCCAATATCTAGATATCTCAGAGTGGAATGGAAAATCTTTCTCGTTTTGGCTCCTTTACCTATGTTATATTCTCTGCTTTTTTATTTTGTGAGCATTTTCAATATGAAAAGCAAACTAGGAATGTGCATAAGATGCATATTGACTCTTCAATTTTGCTTTTAGATCTCATTCATACAAATGTGTGTGGTCCTATGCCCACAAGGTCATTAGGTGGTTCTCTTTACTTTATCACTTTCATAGATGATGCTACTAGAAAAGTCTGGCTATATCCTATCAAATCAAAGGTTGAGGTATTCCCTACCTTCAGAAAATGGCTTGCTTCTATTGAGACCAAAAAAAGAACTAAGCTCAAGGCTTTATGTTCATATAATGGGGGTGAGTATACCTCACTTGAATTGAGCCATGTTTGTGAGTCTAGAAGAATTCGTAGAAAGTTTACAACTCCATATACCCTATTACATAATGGTGTAGTTGAAACAATGAATATAACTATTCAAGATAGAGTAGTTTTTATGCTGCATTATGCAAACCTTTTAGAAGGCTTTTGGGCATAACCAGTATTGATTGTAGTTCATGTGATTAACCTTTCACCTAGTACTTTGGTGCTCAGAAAATGGCACAAGAGTTATGGATAGGGAATCCACCATAGTATGATCATCTTTGAGTTTTTGGGTGTTAAGTGTATGTTCATATAACCAAGAATCATGGATAAAAGCTGGAAGATAAGTAAAAGAAACACATGTTGGTGAGCCTTCTTGCTACAAAGAGGTTGTGCAGACAGAGGATCATGTCAAGTGGGAGCATGTCATGAGGAGTGCATTGGATTCTATTCACAAGAATGGGACTTGGGATTTAGTACCTTTACAGAAGAGTAGGAAAGCTTTACCATGTAAATGAGTATATAAGCCAAAATTCACATCAGATAATGCTTCTCCAAAGTATAAAGCATGAATTTTTGCAAAGGGTTTTAAGCAACAACATGGTGTTGATTTTGAGGAATCTTCTCTCTAGTAGTCAAGATGACTACACTGTGCATGTTGCTTGGATTTGTTGCAATGGAAGACTTAGAGCTAGTCCAAATGGATGTGAAATCTGCCTTTTTCCATGGAGATTTTTCTGCGATGTTGTCTAGGCACTAATGCATATGCCAGACAACCAAAAACACACAGATGAGCAACAGATGGCTTGCAACCATACCAAGCCTCATATGGTGTGATAGACTACAACACTTTAGTGGGACACCTGTTCAGTACATATGTTGCACACATAACTGTTGATATATTTAGGTAGTGATATGTGTGAACACACTAGGACCACCGGGGCACTTTTTTCCCTCTTTATGAGGTTTTTTCCCCCGGCTTGTATATACGCCTATTGCCCTAATGGGCTACTAATCTTTGTAGATTCTCTAGTAATACATTCAGTATTGTGTGTTTGTGCTCCAAGCTTCTTCTTCTTCCTTGTGTTGTTCGCGTGCTTCCGCAGACATCTAAATCCAACAATTGGCATCAGAGCAGGTCGTTGCTTCATCTAGGGCGCCGTCGACACTCCTCTGTTTGCAGTCTCAGATTTGCACAAAATTTGGTGAGCATACTCAGGGTGTTTCAGAGATCAAAACAGCTTCACTTTGTGGTGCCGAAATCGCGATCTGAGCTCGTTTCGGCCTTCGAATGCACTATCGTAGTGCTTGTGCAGGCTATTTCGTCTTTTTGTGCCAAAGGTATATACCAGTTTCTATTCGCCAGTTTAAGCGTCTCGAAGTCTGCTACAGGTTTAGCAGAACTCGTCTGGGCAGTTCCGTTCAACTTTTTGAGATACAGTCAATTTTCTGCATCAAGGTATTTTAGTCACCGGCCATGGCTGAAAGCAGTGATGTATTCCGTATGTTGGCTGTTGAGGATAAGTTGGATGGTACCAACTACCCATTATGGGCTTATATGATGCGACATATACTGGTTGCAAAAGGATTATGGAACATTGTTCAGGGTGTTGAAAGACGTCCTATTACACCTGTAACAATAGGTACTACAAATACAGGTACTGGAGCTGATGAAGATGGTGTCAAAGATGATATAGTGCAGATTCCAGTTCGTGTTGTTGTTTCTGCTGCACCTACTATAGAGAAAATTCGTTGGATGGCAGAGATGCCCAGGCACATGCATTGATAGCTGTGTCTGTCAAACGTGCCATTATTCTTCACATGGGCTCTTGCAGAACAGCTAAGGATGCTTGGGATACACTTACCACATTTACCAAGCTAGAAATGAGGCTCGTGTTGCTTACCTCCAAAAACAGTTGGAGAGTAAGCACATGAATGAAAGTGATTCTATAGACAGTTTCCTAACAAAGATCAAAGACTTGAAGGAACAATTGATTTCTGTTGATGAGGTTATACTAGATAGCTCACTTGTGCAGACCGTTCTGAATGGTCTTCCTGATTCATATCAAAGTTTTGCTTCTTGCAAGAGAACAAGGATTACGACCACCACATGCTAGAGAGATGACTCTCCTCCCAACCAAATGCCTCTATATATAGCTCTCTCCAGGGGACTGCCTTCTTGGGCAGGTGGATACTAATCATCCAAGTGTCAGCCATGTAACTACATGTGCGCCAAGTGTCCAGTGGATGCTTCTAGAAGGTTCTAGAGCTCTTTGGACAAAATACTCTTCCCATGTACCTCATGGGGATTGAACCCAAGACCTCGTCCTTCACATCCTTGAGACTTAACCACTAAGCTAAGTGGATCACTTGTTCACAAGAGCACAAGACCTCCTAGTAAGTCTAAACTCGAGATCTTTGGTCATACACACGGATGACCAAACGGTGTCCGATTTCAGATCTGTCTGAACCGGCCAGACCCTTGGATCATAGACTTACTTTATTACATTCTTCCCCCCTTGGAAAAGATTTTCGTCCTCGAAAATAGAGCTATATACATATTGTAGGCAACCCCCGAGCCTCATGTTCTAAAACTGGAAGAACATGGTCATGTTCTAGAACTGGAAGAACATGTCTCATCTCTGTGGTGGCATCCTTGCCCAAATGATTCTAAAAACTATCTCGCTTTGCACTTTGATAAACTAGTCAAAGTACAAAATAGTGAATGAATAATAAAGGTGGATCTAAACAGATATCCCTGGCTAATTCACAGTTTCTGGATGTGCGATCTAGGCACAAACATGTGAATTAGGTGGATTCAAATTACTAGTCCATTTCTGGGCATGTCTGGTGCATGGACTTAGTAATGAAGGTGAGATTCTTATCCCTTGCAAGACTTTAAGAATTCTTGATTCACTTGAATTTGTTTTGGAGAACTTAAAGTTTGATTGTTCCATACATCTAACTTTAGATGTTTATTCAATGGTTTACTTTGATCCAACAGTTACTTGATTTTTCACCCGACTAGAGGACTATTCTGTCCCAATGAGTTGAAAAAATCCTATGTAAACTGTAGGAGAAAGTTTACCATTCCGGTGGAATCAACCATACTAACTTCACCAATTCAAATTCAAAATAAAAATTGTCCAACTTAGGACACTTTTCTCAAAGACTTTTAACTGAAAGTTCTTGGGAATTGTCAATCTAATGAGCAATTCCTAACTTCTTTATTCTAGAGTATACTGGACTCTAGGAAATTATTTATGCTATAACTTGAAGCAAAATCAAATGAATAAGTCTATTTAGACTTATCATCTTTTGAAGATTGAAAAGGTTCTTGTACATAACATCTATCTAGGATGTTCAAGTTAGTTATCTAATTCTAACCGGCTATCCCTGGTCTTTTGCAAAAGGAATCAGATACCATATCTGAGTCAATTCCAAAAGATTTGGAAAGCGGAAAGAGATAACTAAGACTTTGTACAACCAATTCAAACTTCGCACATACATAAACTTGCTATGAGTCAAAGTCTAGTTGACTCAGGACTTTAACTTCTCAACGATCTATTTCAATAAGATATTGAAGCATTGACTTTATCTTTAAGAGAAATAAGCTAGCTTCTCAAAAAGATTCAAAGCAAATAAAAAAAACATCATCCAACCACAAGATACTAGTGTGGTAACCAACATCAGTGTGTCGACCCACTGAGGTTATGCTGATGAGTTTTGTATTCAAATAATGCTTCACTTGAGACTAAGTTCAGTTCACATTCAATCTTTTTGACTCCGTGAATGCAATTCTTGTGCATTTCTTTGAGTCTAAAAGAGTGAATTTTATCAAGTTACACTAGGAACTTGATGCTTGACTTAGTCAATTGAATCTTTAGTTGAAAAGATCAACTCAAAGTAAAAGTCCAACTTCTTTCAGAAATTTATCAAATATTTCTGATCAATAACACTTAAACTTGAAGTGTTCTATGAAGATCTTGGAAGTTACTTACTTGATATCTTCAGTTTCCTTGATCTTGTAGTTACCTAGAAGTATCGTAAGATACTACTTTCATCCTTTACGAATTAAACTTTTCTTGAAGTCTTAATTCCCTTGAGGATGAAACCTAACTTCAAAATCCAAACTAGGACTAAAAGATAATCATCATCCCACGGTCCGATGTCCCATTCCATCTTTCCTACATCAATCTGAGTATAAAATCTGGTGTCCCATACCACCCTATTTTATATTCACATTAATGTGTGGGTGATTCTTATCCTAAAGTCTAAACATCTCTTGATAGAGTACCTTATTTCTTCAATTCCTTTACAAGAATTGGAAGTTTCAAGCATTACCTCTAACTAGATTTTCCTAGGTTTTGATTCCTTCGCATGATCACCTCAGAATCATGTGCTTTGCCTTGGAAACTTGAAAACCTCTTGACAGAATATCAATTCTTCTTTACTGGGGCTTTCAAATGAAAACCAATCAGAATTCCAAGTACTTTAATTTTCTTGAATTCAAGTTCAATTGGTTTACCCTTGACCAATTTTGTAGTGACAAGAGCTTTTGACTTCTTGTCTTTAGATTCCTTTCTTTACTGTTGCTTTAGGTACCTACCCCGGGGACTTTATTTAGGAATCTCTTTACTGCTTAAGTCTTAAGCATCCGCTCATGCTTTCTGGATTTGTACCAAAATCCCTTTAAGGATAGGTAAACACTTATGTTTTACCTTCCACAGACTTAATTACCATTTTCACGGTTGCAGACTACATTCTTGGAATTTCTTTACTTTGTTCAGACTTACTCTTTTTCACAGTTTTCCATCGAATAAATGGAACCTGAGTGAATAATTCCCAAAAGGAATTTTATTGCCAATACTTGGGCAATCTACAAAGTAGTTCTAATCGCACATTACTTGGACAATCATGGCCAAGTTTGATCAAGTCTGGTTGATCTTGCGATAAAAATAAAGACTTATAGTCTTTATCTTTAAGATCTCTTAAACTATCTTTAAGCTTCTTTGCTTACCTGCAGGATTTTTAGAGATCTTTCTCAAGTCCAAGCATACACTTATGCCTCTCAGATTCCAAAGCTAAGAATCTTTGATATACCTTTAGGTTATATCACAAATAGGACTTGAAATACCACTTCTAGTGGTTTGGGACGTGTAGGGAACTACTTATAGTATGAAGAATTTCATTCTCAAAACTTGAAAGAATGCCATTTCTTCAAAGACTTGAGATTCCTTCTAGGGAATCAAATAACTTGAGCAAATGATTCATCTTGGAATCTTTTGCAAAAAGAACATTTAAAAGAAATTCTTTCAAATGATATCCAAAAATTTACTGATTCAATTGTATTTATTTCCTGAGTATCAAACTAGAGACGAAATATCACATTTGCCAGTATGAAAGTTTAAGTTGAACTTTCATTTATGTGATATCGACTTGTATTCTTGAGTTTGATACAAAACTCATTATTATTGGTCAATCTTCAGATGTTACTAGAGTCCTTTAAACATATTTCACCAATCAAAATTATGTTTAAAGTCCAAGCATCTATTGATGATTGATCCAATAGTAATGTTACTGTGAACACAACTTTGAACTTTATAACTTGTTTAGGAGAAGTTCATGGATTCAAGATCCATTTCTTGGAACTTTCTACTCCTAAATAAAAAGTTCACACTTGCTTCAAGTCTTTAGGAACTTATATTATTTCCTAAAGATTGCTTAGCTAGTTGCATCATTTACCAGAGATGCAATTATAGAATCTAACATCCTTTTATGGATATCAAGGATCAATTGATGTTGAGGTTTAACCTTTGATTTCCATCACCCCTTGGGATGAAAATTTATAAAAGCTTGGTACCTTTATATCTTGGCAAAACTTTTATATCCTAAAGAGGTTTTGCCTTCATCATTCCTTGGACCTATCATATAATATGAATTTATGTGTATTTTGGGAAGAGTTCATGAATCAATTAAGATCCTCTACTTGGAACATCTACCTTCCCAAAAATAAATTCATCTTAAACATGGTAGGAGAATGATCTCACATGAAGTAGAAGGCTTGACTATTTCATATCTCTATTCCAAAAAGTTACTTACCGAGGTTTCATCATGAGATACAAATCTTGAAACCACAAGAAACTTCTTTAAAACTTTCGAAATCTTCTGAATAGAAGAGTGCTCATGGAACTTTGGAAATATAGTTGATGTTCTCATCCAACCTTGGGATGCTTGAGAAGTTACATAAAATATATAACTAATCAACTAAAGCTTTATCCGCATGACTTTCTAAGTACATCCAGGACTTAGAGTCATCATACATCACAAAAGAGTTTGCAAGTAATTAAATTTTCTTGGTTATCAAGAAAATTTATTACTTAACTTTCTCCTAGTGCTTACTTATACCTAGCAAGACATCTATCATACTTAATTGTCATTAAGTATTTATCTTTGATAGTAGAATATCGACTTGGGAAGAAATCGAATAATTACTTGAGTTGCAAAGTAGAACTAGTATGTCTTTGCAACTAACTAGTCCTTGGTCTTCCCTAATGTCAAACTGCGAGCTTTATAAAGTAAGCTAAATACTAAGAGAGTACATTCTCATATCTACTTGCAAACAGCATTCCATTCTTCCATGCAAATGCATGTATCTACATGCAAAAGCATATGCTCACTTGCGTATGCATGCATGTTCATTGCATGCTCAAAAAATAATACAATAATCATGCATAAACTTGATGCACGATTTTTTCCTTGTACTAAGAATGTATATCATGCAATCCTGATGCATGAATATCCTTTCCTTTGTCCTAATGCACTATGATATAAAAACATACCCTTGAAGTGCAATAGAAAACTTACTCAATGGAAAGGAAATATGTATTTAAACTACCAAAATACATTCTTTGATGCACAAGGATCTTTTTGAAATCAAGTCTTTCCTTAATGCAAACTAATGCTTGAAATAAGAAATGGATTAATTCATTATTCTAATCTAGACTTAATCAATTGAAATCTTGGCTATTTCAATGTGCATCTATGATTAAGTGTAGAATAATGAAAACAAGATAAATCAAGCATTAAGGCCAAGCAGAAACTGGAAAATACTTAGCTTTGATCAAAGCTTCGTCCATCCCTTGATCCTTTGGAAGAGTGATTCATCCTCTTGATCCTTGCGAGGAGCTATTCACCATTCTTGAAGCTTCCTCATCAAGAAATAGTCTTGGATGACTTGGTCCGTCGAGATCGACTAACTTAGGCCTCCGGATCTTCACTCCACAGCTCCAATTCTGTTGAACTTTGCTGGAACTTTTAGTTTTCTGCAGCTTGGACCACCACAGATCTTTACTTCAGTGGATAAGGCTCTGTAGTTCTCTGCAAGGTCGCGGGATTGATTCCCGGCGCCCACCTAATGAATTGGAACTTTTGGACAGCGTCTACTTCAGCACTGAAAGAGTATAGACAGGTGCTATTGCTTCGCTTTCTATGCCACGAACACGAATTTGCGCTGTGGTTAAGAGAGCGTCCTCGGACGGGGAGGTACAGTGTTCAAATCCGCGATCACAATGGAGATAAACTACTTTTTAGCTCCCGTTTGAGTGCTTCTGCTTCAGCGCATACTGTCCATTACTAGATACGTTCTCCACGATGCTTGCGTGAACGTCTGGACCTTGTGGATAGGCGGAATCACTGAGAATCAGAGATTCTGGGTTCGATCACGCTCGGCCACACAGAAGAAATAATCACTATCTTTTGCTCCTGCCTTCTCCAGCGCTAAAAAAGCAGTCATAGTATAGTCTACAAATATGGACCAACAGAAACTCTGAGCGCCTTGGGTACTTCGAAGAGTTCCCAAGCTTGCCGCCTGGGTTCGAATCCCTGACGGAGCAACGTGAGGAGTATGATTTAGTTCCCTTTTTTGCTCCTTACCGTAGTCTTCTTCAGGGCACGCAACGAATAATATAAGTTGTGAAACGGTTTTTGCGAACGCCGGCTTGGCTTCGTGGATAGGCCAGAACTCTCCAAGTAAGAGGTTCTGAGTTCGATTCCGTTGCGGGCTGACGGCAAATACAATTGCTAGCCTTTTGCTACTCAAGGCCATCGACTGCTAAGATAACTTCGGGTCGTTATTGAAGACAGCCGCGTGTAGAGATTCGAAAGAGATCAAGACATCCGCGAGCAAAAATGATGAGCAAGATGATGGTGAGCCTATCAAGGTCTCCATGGAAGCTCAACCTTGAGCTCTGATACCAATGCAAGAGAACAAGGATTACGACCACCACATGCTAGAGAGATGACTCTCCTCCCAACCAAATGCCTCTATATATAGCTCTCTCCAGGGGACTGCCTTCTTGGGCAGGTGGATACTAATCATCCAAGTGTCAGCCATGTAACTACATGTGCGCCAAGTGTCCAGTGGATGCTTCTAGAAGGTTCTAGAGCTCTTTGGGCAAAATACTCTTCCCATGTACCTCATGGGGATTGAACCCAAGACCTCGTCCTTCACATCCTTGAGACTTAACCACTAAGCTAAGTGGATCACTTGTTCACAAGAGCACAAGACCTCCTAGTAAGTCTAAACTCGAGATCTTTGGTCATACACACGGATGACCAAACGGTGTCCGATTTCAGATCTGTCTGAACCGGCCAGACCCTTGCATCATAGACTTACTTTATTACACTTCTACTCTTCAGTTGATGATGAAAGGCAATCCAAATGCCTTGTCATTTGAGGAGTTAGTCTCTGTTCTGTTGCAGGAAGATCAGTCCAGGCAGAACAGGTCCATTATGCGTGTTGCAGCTCAAGCTTTTTTGGCTAGTCAGAAGGGCGAAGGAAAATGGAGTTCTTCTACTAGTAAGCAGAAAGCTGCAAATGCTGCACATTCGAAGAACCAAGACAAAGATGAGAAAAAATCAGAAAAGTAGAAATTGTTTTGTAAGTACTGTAAAGGGAATGATCATATCATAAAGAACTGTCCCAAACTGGCTGCAAAAGAGGCAAAGAAGAAAGAGGTTGGAATGGTTGTTGCAGAGGCCTCTACACCAAAAACAGAGTCTGCAAATCTTGTGCAGGAAGAAGAATGGGCGTTTACTACTGTCTGCAGTTTTGACCCATCTTCTCATGAGCAGTGCATGTCTGTAGTAGACTCAGATGTTTGGTATTTTGACAGTGGGGCGACCAAACATATTACCTCGCAGCGCAATTTCTTCTCTTCACTCGAGCCTGCCCCTACAGGGAATATTGTTACATGCGCCAACAACTCCTCTTATCCTGTTATGGGAGTTGGTAAGATCATTTTGACTACTGTTGATGGTAGTTCTTTCACTTTGTCAGATGCTTTATTTGTGCCAGGGATCAAAAAGAACTTGTTATCAGTTTCTGCATTAGCCAAGATTGGCTTGCTTGTGAAATTTGTTGATGAAAGGTGTACAGTTCATGATCTGTCAAATGGCGATGTGATTATTGCTTCTGGCATTTTATGTTGTGGGTTGTATAAGCTCATAGACTATGAAAGATCTGAAAATGATTTGGCATGTGCAGTAAATGATTCTCATGCTATGTCAGATGCATAGCTTTGGCATGCACGCTTTGGTCATCTGAATTTTGCTAGTTTGCTATGCCTACAGAAATCTGAAATGGTGTCCTCTTTGCCCAAACTTGAGGCACCTAGAAAACATGTTTGTGAAGGCTGTATTTTGGGCAAAATGTAGCGTTCCTCCTTTCCAAAAGATGGTTCAGTTCGGGCTACACAGAAATTGCAGCTTGTACATAGTGATGTCTGTGGTCCTATGCAAACACCCTCTTTTGGAAATTACCTTTACTTCGTGACTGTCATTGATGATTTTTCCAGGCATGCATGGGTATATCCACTCAAAGCAAAGTCCGAAGTGTTCATGTGCGTTAAACAGTTTTTGGTTTTGGCTAAAAATCTATCAGCATGTAAAATGGGCACCCTCCGTTCTGATCGAGGGGGGGAATATATGTCTTCTGATTTTAATGCATTTCTGGCTGAACGTGGGATAAAACACCAGTGTATAGTGTCGTATACACCTCAACAGAATGGAGTTGCTAAACAAAAGAACAGGTCACTCATGGAGATGGCGAGGTGCATGGTCAAAAGTCAGGCTTTACCACATAGTTTCTGGCTATCATGTGTGCAACATTCCTTAGCTATTGTGCAAGAGTGAATGTGAGGAATAATGGCACATTTGACAGACAAAGCTATCAATGCATGTGTTTGGGCATCTCTGCCATCCCAACAAATTTTCTCTACAGTAGGTGCAACAAAAACAACAGCACGAACAGGAATCTGTAGAATATCATCATCTTCGACACCATCTCCATCAGCTCCAACACTTGTATTTACAGTACCTGTATTCATAGGTGTAACAGGACGTCTTTCAACACCCTACACAATATTCCATAGTCCTTTTGCGACCAATGCATGACGTGTCATATAAGCCCATAATGGGTAGTTGGTACCATCCAACTTATGCTCAATAGCCAACATATGGAATACATCATTTTTTTAATATAAAGGAAGTTCGGCAATAGCCTACTCTCCCGGACTTGAATTAAATTAAGAAACAAAGGTACAATAGAAGGGGACTAGTGCCCACGGGACCCCCCAAATCCCACAAAGCAGGGGAAGCTTGATTGAATCCTAGGTTGCATTACAGAGAAGGTTAATCACCCTCTCATCGCCCTCATGCGGGGCCCACTTGGGTTTGAGCTTGTTGTTGATCAAAAGGAGGACTTGATGGTGCCTGAAGGGGGGGGATTTCTTACTGTTAACAATCCTTTTGCCAAGGAGGAATAGTGATTTCTCAATCGACCACTCCCTGGGGGGATCGCCGAAGTTGAGAGCACACCTCTCCCGCCAAATTTTCCACAGGACTTCCCCTCTGATGGCGTTCCAGAGTGTCGCAGAGCAGCCGATCGCTTCTCCCAAAAGGACTTGTTTCCAACTAAGCTGTTTTTGAAGTCTGATTTTCATTCTAACCGTCTGCCAGATTCTGTAGGAGTTGGGGCAAGTAAGGAAGATGTGTGGGACATCTTCGATAGCACGGTGGTAGCGTTTGCACCAAGGAGGGATCCCACAAAGTTTGCTAGCCTTATGGTTGGTCCAAATTCCTCGATGAAGAATTTGCCATAAGAGGACAGACTTCTTAATCTCTATTAGGGGGTGCCAGATACCCATGAATTTCATGTCCCACCGAAGCCGCGTCCAAGACAGGCACCACTTCTTGTTGAGGCTGATCTGGAGGTCAGCCGTTTCTTTGATGTTCGGGATTTTGAGTAGGCTATTTCCATTGTGCCATTTGAGACCAAGCGAGTTCGGTGTGTCGTGTCCCATGAGAAGGCGAGTCTTGTGACGATCCCAAGCGAGGCATCTGCTTTGCAAAGTGTTCCATTCTTCGTAGGAGATGTTTATGCGAGGGTCGATATCCTCGAAGTTGATCCAGCTGTTGGTGTCATGTTTCCAGAGGTGTTTCCATTTTTTGAATCCTTTGTTCCATAACTTCTTGGCATTTTGAATGTTCCACGACTCCACACTCCGGATGCCATGTATCGGAAACCAGATAGAGTCGTTTTGTCTGATTCCGGCCGCCCACTTCCAGTCCTCACTAATTCTTGTGAAGCTTTTGACTTTATTCCAGCCCTTCCAAAGGGAGCACACGAGATTGGAGCCTTTCGGGAAGACGGGTATCGGGGAGAATAGCAGGGTCATGATGTCAAGATTCTTCCATTTCGGGAACCCCATGAGGGCCAACTCATTCTTGTTTCTGAAGATCAGCTTGGCCCACGAGGCCTCCCTATTGCACCAAGCCTTAATCATCCATTTGGCTGCCAGTTTGTTAGCCATACACCCAATGTCCAGGATACCAAGCCCCCCGCTATCTCTAGGGCTGGTGCAGATGGCCCATTTGATTTTAGGCACCCCCCTTCTGTTATGATCACCCGTCCAAAGAAAGTTTCTGCAGATACTATTCAGTTTGGACAGGCCTTGCTCATTCAGTCTCCAACAAGAAAGGAAATAGATGGTAGACGAGAGGAGGAACGTGTTGATAACCATCGCACGTCCAGCGAGATTGATTTGCATGCCTCTCCAATAGTTAAGCTTGTTTTCAAGTTTGGCCAACACCCAGTTCCATCGCTGCTCCATAGAGACGCCAAACCCCAAGGGGATTCCAAGAAGTCGAAAGATTTGGCCCTGCGGAATGATTTGACAGCCATGATCAATGAGAAGGCCAGGATGATGTCCCACAATAGCCCTAAAGGCGGTCTTATAGTGGTTGACTTTGGATCCAGAGGCCTCACAAAAGGTATCAAGACACCTCCAGAAAGTCTCCAGGCTGGTATTATCATTGTGAACGAACGCGTTCATATCATCGGCAAAAAGTCTCATGGTGATTTGACTGTGGTCGTGAGGCAGCCGGAGGCCTTTGATATTGCCAGCCTCCACATGATGTGCCACAAGTCTGCTCAGCCCCTCAGTGGCGATGGCAAAAAGAAGGGGGGCCAGAGGGCACCCTTGTCTAATAGATCTTTTAAGATGGATCGCCTTCGAAAGTTTGCCGTTAACGTTAATTTGGGTCGTTGCGTTTCCGAGAAGGGTCGCGATCATCTTGGTGAATTTCTTACTACATCCGAGATCTTGGAGCAACTGCAGAATATAGTCCCATTCTAGCCTGTCGTAGGCTTTGTCAAAGTCGATCTTGAGGAAAACCACATCTTGATTAGACTCATTTGCAAATTGAATACCTTCCCAAATATCCATAATGGTTTCCAAGATAGACCTGCCTTTGATGAAACCTTTTTGGTCCTCACTAAGCCAAGATCTCAGGTGGCACGAGAGTCTGTTGGCGATGACTTTGGCGATGATCTTGTATCCTGTTTGGAGCATCGTAATAGGCCGCCAGTTCTCGATTCTGTTCTTTTCCCCCTTCTTGTGTATCAACTTGATAATTCCATTATTTAGACAAGAAGGAAGAGCACCAAACTTTAGCGCTTCTTGCCAAACCATCCGAAGAGGGGTGGCAACCACCAGCTTGAAGGATTTAAAGAACTCGTTAGTGAGTCCGTCGGGTCCCGGGCTTTTACCGAGGGGGAGGGCATCAATGACCTCAATGATTTCTGATTCAGAGATAGGGGCATGAAGCAGGGAGTGGAGGTTGGGTGGTATTCTCCGGGGGGAAACCCTAGAAATGGCAGCCATGCAGTCCCTTCTATGGTGGGAGAGGGGGTTCGAGGTTCCCAGGAGTCTCGTGAAGTGCCCTTCGATGATGCCAAAATTATCTTCTTCCGAATTGCATACATTGCCATGTGGATCTAGCAGTAGGGGGATTGATTCTCTGTTGTGTTTCCTTTTCAGGATACGGCACATCTCTTTGGTGGGTTCGTCGGCTTTGCCGGCCCACCACTCCTTGAAGAAGATTTGCAAGTTTTTCCTTTGTATTTCTTCCTCGTATCTCAACACTGCTCTGATTTTTCGGAGACCTTTCTGGGCTTGGTGTTTTCCTTTGTTCACTTCCTCCTCGAGCCGCCAGAGTCTGTGGTAAAGAGCTTCCCTACGAGTTCGCCGCACAGTCTCGAGCATCTTCTTAGTTCTGATCATGATCTTACGAGACTTGTCGACCGCACTTCTCCAGCACTTGGCTGGGGCCAAGCCAGAGGCGAACGCCACCTTCCACACATCGGCAATCTCTTGATGGACGGAGGGGAGAGAGAAGGTGGTTGCGTTGGCATGGAACCACGGAGCCTTGCGGATCTTGTTGGAAGGTTGAAAAGTGATAACGATCGGGTAGTGATCGGAGATGATGAGGTCAGTGCGTTGCGTGATGGTAGGGTGGCCCCACTGATGAGTAAAGCTCTGAGAGATGTAGCATCTATCGAGTCTAGCTTTCCTCAGGTCCTCGCCCACTTGGAGATTCGACCAAGAAAAGCCATTCGAGTCTTTGAATTCAACCAAATCCAAGTGGAGTTTGGTCATGTCCCACGTTTCTTTCTCCCGACTGTCGATGACCCTACCCTTGCCCATCCATCTGTCCATAGGGTCCTCCACCATGTTGAAGTCTCCACATATAAGCACGTTGTGGGGAAGCAAGTCTAATGAAGCCCAAGTGTTCAGTCTCTCCAAATCCCCGTTAGGGGCGTACAAAGAAACCATAGTAACACAAAGAGGAGCACCAAAAGAAACCGCAATCCAACGGTGACTTACATCTTCAATGGAGTTCTCAAGCTTTTCAAGCCAGAGTTGTTTGACACCGATAACCGTTCCTCCAGACCCCCGCTAGTGCTTCGTTGGGATCCACACATGGGCCGAGGAGACCTGTCTGAGCCGTTTCTGGAGGTCTTCTCCGTCAATTTTAATCTCTTGAATACATATAATGTCTGGGTTTAAGCTAATGTCGCGAAGCCATTGACCAATGATGGTCGCTCTTGAGGGGTCGGTTAGCCCTCTAGCATTTAGCGAGATGACAATCATTTTTGTGTTGATCCCTCTTTGCGGGAGGGAGCTTTGTCCTTTCTCCTCTTGGCTTCATCTTTCTTTTTCGCTGGGATCTGATCCCGACTTAGAAATCGGTTCTTGTGGGGGCTTTTCCAGGGTAACTCCATAGGCTGTTTTCCTTTGCGGGATGCCCCTTGCTGGGGAGAATTGGGCCCCGTGCTCGGCACCGTTTCCGGGATCGTCGATCCAATGATGGAACTTTCACTATCCATGTTGTCTTCATTACTAGTGGTGAAACCATCTTCTTTGCTTGTAGTGTAACCCTCCTGGGGGTTTCTTTGTTGTCAGGGATCTCTAGGGCTTTGTCGTAGGTGTCTACCTCGAGTGGCTTCCCACCTGGGTAGTCAAGCTCGTTGATCTCCTTTCCTAGATTGCAATACAAATTGCTGTAGGGGGTAAGTGGCAGGTTGTTTCTCTCACCGTTGGCCCTAGGACTTCTTTTCCTTCTTCTTCTAACTTCAATAAAGCCATCAGCATCAGCTTGTGGATTAAGGAGGCCCTTGCCTTCCCCATCCTTGGTCGAGTGGGTCAAATCGCCAATGTTGTCTTGAGCAATTTTGGAGGCTTCTTGAAATCGCTTGTTTTTTTGCCTGAAAGGGCAATCTTTAATCCTGTGACCTTGCTGGCCACAACGAAAGCACGCGTTGGGAAGGTTTTTGTAGGTGATGTCCTGCTCCCATACATCTCCTTCGCCCATGTCCACTTTGATCATTGATGGAAGCGGCGAACTGAGGTCGGCCTCGACACAGATTTGGGGGTGCCACCTAGCATTGAACGAGTGTCTTGCACCTTCATAGATGAGACCACCAATGCTTTCAGCCATGGCCGGTGACTAAAATACCTTGATGCTGAAAATTGATTGTATCTCAAAAAGTTGAACAAAACTACGTAGATGAATTCTACTAAACCTATATCAGAATTTAGGATGCTTATACTGGAGAACCAAAATTGGTATATACCTTTGGCACAAAAAGACAAAATAGCCTACACAAGCATTGTGATCATGCGTTCGAAGGCCGAAACGAGCTTAGATTGTAATTTTGGAACCACATAGCGAAGTTCTTTTGATCTCTGAAACACCCTGAGTATGCTTACCAAATTTCGTGCGATTCTGAGACTGCAACCGTAGAGGTGTAGACAATGCCCTAGATGAAGCGGAAACCTATTCTGATACCAATTGTTGGAGTTAGACGTCTGCAGAAGCACACGAACAGCACAAGGAAGAAGAAGAAGCTTGGAGCACAACACACAATGCTGAAATGTATTATCACTATAATGTACAAAGATAAGTAGCCCGTTAAGGCAATAGGCGTATATACAAGCCGGGGTGAAAAAACCTCCTAAAGAGGGAAAAAAGTACCCTGGTAATCCTAGAGTGTTCACACACATCACTACCTAAATATACCAACACTAAATGCTCACTTGTGGATCCTTTAATCTAGCTTGGGCCCCTTCCCATATTTGAGAGCTTACACCAATCCCAAATTCTATCACCTTGACCTATCCAATCCTTTGTTGGTGCCCAAACTCCCATGCCCCTTCACCTCTACCAATTTCAGACTCATCCATGGTCAAGCGCTTCCCAAGTGCCCATGTATGAGGTTCCTTTACCTCTATGTTATCCAAGTTCCTCAACTAGGATCTAATACCAATGTTGGGAATTGAACTCACAACCTCCCAATTAGGAGTGCAATGGGCTAAATACTTGCCCCAAAAGCCATGGTTGAGGATTACTTCCTAATTCTCTCTCTTAAGGCATGGTTAGACCATCTCCTACTAGGATTATGTGAGACTAACACAAACAACCATGTCAAATACAATCCATAGGCTTTTCAGAAATAGCTAATATGTGTTCTTTTTGTAATACAAATAACGGATAAATTAGCCAACTTTGATTCTTTTTGCAATAACCATATTACCCTTTCATATGCAAAAGGATTGAGCATAGAAAACCACCTTGTAACCAAGGTCATCAAGTTGACCAATTGACATCAAACTACGATAA
The DNA here is from genome assembly GCA_020310875.1 of Ceratopteris richardii. Taxonomy (NCBI): domain Eukaryota; kingdom Viridiplantae; phylum Streptophyta; class Polypodiopsida; order Polypodiales; family Pteridaceae; genus Ceratopteris; species Ceratopteris richardii. Next base: position 63,409,824 of record CM035416.1, read on the forward strand.
TTGAGGTACATGGTGTACATTATGCATAGTATATGAACTGCACAACCACACCTCCAATCCCAACAGCATCACACTGGTATGATTCAGCAAGTCTCACAGTACAAAGAGAATTCGCTACATAAGTAGAGAACCATTCTCTATGTGGTGTCACATGGAAAGAAGCACCAGAATCTAGCAGCTACATGTGGGAAAGAGAATGAACCATAAGAGCCTCGGTGGGCACAATATTGTCAAGTTTCAACACATCAGCATCATCAAAAATAGCATTAACTTCTTCAATCTTGATAGTCAAAGTAGATGGTGTAGGTTTAACATGCCCATCAACATTCTATCATTTGCCTTTAGCATTCTTTAATGCATAGCACTATTTCTTCAAGTGTCCTTTCTTATGACAATAATGGGATTCGATATCCCTCTTCCTTGATTTACTTCTACTTTTATTTTGTTGACCATTCGTTTCCTTTTGCTTGCTCCTCTCACATTGCTGATTCTTTCCTTGGTAAGAATCACAAACATTATATGCATCTCCACTCTAAAGGCCAACCATAGATTTTCTACAAATCTCCTCACTCAAGAGTTCTCCACATATGTCATCATAGACTAGTTTACCACGAGGTGCACTATTGCTAATAGCTGTGCAAAATGTATCCCGTGATGATAGCAAGGTACATAACAACAAGGCTCATTTCATTTCATTATCCATCTCCATTTTTTGAGCATGTAACTGAGAAAATATAGCATCAAACTCATTTAGATGAGCAACAACACTATGTGTCCATGCAAAGTTCATATAACTTTCTCATCAGATATACTTTATTTGATGTCCTTTCTTTTTCATATGCATTTCATAACTTCTTCCAAAGCTCCTCTGCACTTTCACAGTCCAATATTATAAAGTAAACATTATATGCCAGATGCAATCGAATGGTAGACCTAGCCATTTCATCCAGCTTATCCCAATCATTACATCCATATGAATAGGCTTCTTTGAGATTTTATTTACTGGCTTCCACTATCTTCTCTAAATCAACACATCTTTGATCAAATTCTTCCATAGAGCAAAGTTTGTGCCATAAAATTTCGAATCTCAAAATGGTCTTTGCCTTACAAGTCGTAGCTCCTGTAGGAAACACTGGCACTAGACCCAGATCCTCTAGATGTGCTTGATATTTCTAATGCCATAATGATAGAGAATTCACTAGAATGAAAATGGAGCTAGAATAATCCAAACACGACTAAGGATCAAGAAACGGATTCACAAGTGTCATATTCTAAGAAAAATTCAAGAGAGTAATGAACAGCAATGACCAACCAAAAGGATTGTGTGAGAATGTATGTGCTCAAACTAATAAGTGTGTCAAGGAGTGAAATCGATCACTATATAGTTGAAAAATAGAAATTTGAAAAATTTGCTAGTCTCCTCTGAAAATGAACATATGACCAGTGTCAAAGAACTCATTAAATTGCAATTACTCACATGTAAACCTACATAGTGAATCAGTGAGTCCATTGCACATAAGCACTTAATCGAAAGAAGCTTATTAAGCTTATCAAGCACCTATAAACAACTAACATACATCTCCTATGGCGAGCTTGGGTAAGTCTTCCACTTGTATCACCGAAGAGGCCCTAACATCTGGGTGTCTCCTAGTTAAAAAAACCTTAACACGACCCTCTTTATTAACATCAAAGGCTTTATGAAAAAATATAACCATTATATCAATGCCACACGGACGTACATAAGCGATATCCACAAAAGCACACATATTGTGTATGTGCTCGGTATATGCAATAAAATGGCAACGACAGGCTGAATTTATAGGCCAAACACTAGCCAACAACACCTGCAAGTCTCAATCAGCTCTGTTCTTTAGGCTCAAAAAACTTGCATAAACTGACGGTGGATGCTCCCACCATAACTAAAAACCTTTCAAGAAACCTATAGATTTACTAGTGTGTCTAAAAACACCAAAGCTGAATATTCTTTATCAACAAAGTACAAAGAACACTCTTCTTGATGTTCTTGAACCTATGTAAAGAGAACTATGTGTGAAAGTATTCCAAAATGGCTCCAATAATCACCCTAAAAATGCTTCGAAGTAGGCTTTGAACGCAAAGAATAAAGCTTTGAGGGCCCAAAACATATTCAAGATAATGTGAACTTTACTCTTTTCCCTTCCTCAAACACCACAAGAGCATAGCTTAGTGGCAAGAGATTTTTAGTTAAGCGAGCTCCGGGAGAATGGTACTGGGATAGGTGACCTCTCAAGAAGTATCAAGAACCTCTATCTTCCTTGATTGTTGAGTTCCTCCCTCATGTGGAGCCAATGGCACCAATGGTGACTTCAGTGACTTGGATGACAAGGCATGCCAAGGTCTATGCCTTGTTTACCTTATAGTCTCCTTGTAGCTAGAATTTGCATCTACTTCTACTCACCATAACACCGAGCATCTTTGCATATTGAGTTTGAGCAAAGTTTTGTACCGAGGGCAAGAAACTGCTCCTTGGGCGATTCCCATAGATCCTCCACCTGTGCCTTCCCACGCTCTCCTCTCTTCATCTTCCTCGGTCTCTCGTCATTGTAGCCAAATGGGACATGCTCAAGGACCGACAACTCTGATATGTGTGAGGATAGCGGGAATCCTCGGAAGCCTATCCAACTTCTTTACTATCGTGGGGGTGTGCACTGCGTCCATGTATCCCATGATCGGATCGTTGGCCCATGCTTGATATCAGACAGTCAACCAGAGACATGGAGATGGGCAATGAATAAAGAACATACTACAAGGTTTTTCTCATTTTCTTCAACTCATTCTTCAATCAAATCCTTTTCCCTTTTGTGTTAGTACAGTACAGACGCTCCAATGTGTTCCAAGGTTGTTTTGAATTACTAAGTCTATGTATGTGACCTATCATTGCATTTGTCAAATTCTTAGATATCAAATAACTTTTTTTTTTCTTTTTCCATTCCAAAATTTTTACTTATTGAGAATCAAGAGTTGCATTTTCCATGGGAGTCTTCAATCCTTTGTGCTTCCTTTAATGCTTCTCTTGATTACTTCACTGCCAACCTTTTTTGAAAGAACTATACAACCTTTACAAGCTCTTATAGCATTGGAAAAATAACAACGATCTGGAGAAATAACAACGATCTGTGCTTCCTCATACTCCCTTGTTCTCCACAACGGCTATCACCGTCTCTCACACACAAACTAGAGATCAAAACCCTTTCTTGTGCTACACTCCTCAAGTTGAACATCATACAAGAACTAGAGCATAAATATATATAATATATCTTATAAATGAGTCAAAACCCAAGGACACATCAGATAAGTGGATTGGTTAAATACATATGCCAATTGTAAACTTAGTGAATAGAGTAGATGAGACATGAACACATCCATACATTGTGCTGATGTGGGTGAATCAAAATGTCTCGTCGTCCAAGCAAATCATGTGTTGAACTTGACATTCGAACACCTCTTAGTATGCATAAAGAATCACCAAAAAAATACTAGGATGGATGGATGGATGAGGCGGCAAGTGCTGTGTGTGCACATGCACACATGCATGTATTTATAAATGCAAGAACTAAGAGATTTTGCATGTCAGATATGTTTTACGCACATGTTTATGTGCATGTGATGCATAGCATGTTCTGCATCGAGTCACGATGTACACTAATCTTCACTTCTCACATGTCAACATTCAAAAAGGCGGACTGCGAGAATCCATCACGCAACAATGATGGAGAATTGATGTGAACATGCGTGCAATGCATGGGTTGTGTGTTGCATTGAATTACAAAGGGAGCTTCTTCATAAATATCCTCTCCATACATTTCAGTTTTCTCATCAATCAGAATGACGCGTAGTGTGCATCACATACCAACAACGGATAGCTACAATGTGAACAGAATGTATCAAACTATAGAATAAATTGTGCAAGTGTACCATCAGTGCACCAATCTGCAAGGAAAAAAAGAAATTACATCGAGGCAATCTTCGATTTCAGCTGACACAGTTACAATAAATTACCAATAAATTATCAAGTCTGTAGACTTCGCACCTGAAAATACAAGTAGATTCTCCATACCCTATTTTCGTTGGCTTGTCACTACGTTTCTTTCCAGGATATTTTTTTTTTACCGTACATGTATCGAGCTGATTGAGATTTTATGAAACCATGTGAATACTAGTCTGGCATATACTTTACTTATAAAGACAAAACATTGTCAATAAAACAAAGGAAAACAATTGTTTTGTCAAACTGCTTATGCATAGAACTCGATCAATCTAGCATCCTTGTAGAAAGAGCCGTCCCTTGAAGCACAAGAAAGCCAAGCCATCTTCAACAGGTAGCAGAGGCACCTTGAAACTGTGTTCTTTATCTCCTTTGAGTACCAGCAGAGTTCAGGAAAGAAATCCTTTTCTTAGACTGTCCATGAAGTGTCCAATGATGTAGTATTATTTTAAAGATATCAGTTTGGTTGAAGCACAAGAAAGCCAAGTCACCATGAACAGGTAGTGGATACTTGACTTCCGATTCTTTTTCTTTTTGGTTTTTTGTTTCTCCCTTATTGAGTGTGCACAGACTTTAAGGAAGTACTCTAAATTGCATGAAGAATTGTTTTCGCTTGCAAGAAAAAAAATTAAACTTACCTTCATGCCTGAGCACCTGAACATCCAATACCGTTTTCAGTGCCAGGGAGTCAAGGAAACAATGATAGTCCTCATTCAAAAAGTGAGGACAAAAGACTCAATAATTACATCACTCCACAAGGGCACGGTAATTCCATACTGCAATCATACACAGTGAACGACTGGATTGGCCAACTTCAACAAAATCCCGTGTGTAGGAAGTACAATTACAGAAGACACTCTCTGAAGGGCAAAGGCAAAAAATATGAACCGAATGAACAATTTGCTACATAAAGTGGGATTCGCTGAGAATCAGATATCAGCAGGCACTTGGTAATCAAATTCATAAATATTCAGATCCCAAGTGTACATGCGCAGCTTTCGTAAACCAAAATCTCTTGCCCTACAGATCAAAACCTTGATTCCCGATGGCCCAACATGACAGTAACCATCACCATGCAAGCAACCTGTTTTGTATATACACGAACAGAAACATCTCAACTAAGATTTTGATGGCCATAACAAGCCATTCTTCTGACCAGACACAAGGATGTTTACGAGTTAAAACAGCCTCATTTAGATAGTTAAATATGGTATATTCAATGCATGTTAATTTTGTTTTACTTTTGGGTAACTAGCTGCAAAAATATGACCAACATACTAGGTCTTGGTTGTTGCAATCCTTCAAAGAATCCGTCTTTTTGACGGTCTAACCAGCAGCCCCAGTCCTAGTCCGATTCCCAAACATAGCCCAAGTCCTATTCCAACTCCAACTCTCACTCCAGCATTGAACCAAGACAGATCGCCTTCGTCACCTTCACACATGTAGGCCTCAGCTATTGGCATGAAGAAGCTGCTAGAAGTAGACTGTATGTTTTCCATTTCCGAAAACGTTGCAACTTCTGTTTTCTGGTCAAAATTAGAGTAGCTGATTCAGTCACAAGCTGCAACAAGAAGAAACTAAACAAAAAACAATGAACAACATGAAAAGATCATAGAGGAAGGTGGCACAGCATAGACCTACATCAAAACCATTGAACGCTGTCACAAAAGTGCCTAGGTTATCAGATATCAGAAGAATTTCAAGCGGGAATTGGAAGTGTAACATATCACGGGAGCATGTTATGTTATGGAATGTAAACAAATAAAGCAACATATACATATACGTATGTACCTACATTTATTTATTTATTTATATACTGATTTATTTATTTATTTACTTACTTATCTATTTATTTATTTAACATCCAAGCAGGGCTAGAATCCGTTTATCCATCGCAAACTTGCTTGTTTGATCAACTAGGGAAAACGAGAGCTCATTGATTGATTCAATAGTAAAAGCATAGGGAGTTGCAAAGCAAATGATAAACGCATAGTTAGTCTTATACACACAAGAACCAAAACCAGCGAGGTGAATAGGCGGCCCTTACATCACGCTTCTCCAGTATTTGATCAGGCTGGGACTCATCGACCTCAGAGATAGCACCCAAGCTCGACTTCCTTAAAGAGCTTCTCTTGATGTTCAGAGGCACTGTTGTTGTGAGTGCAAGAGGAGAGCCGAGACTATGTCCGGCAACATAAACCTCCATCGTAGGATACACAGTGGAAAAGTCTACCCTACCCTTCAGAAAGAAACTAGAATGAGAGGTTATCCCGCATGAGCAGCCCATGCTCCATCTTCCCTCGTTACCCTGGCAAGACAATGAAGTGACAGACTCCTTGTCTAGCTCGGATTCTGCTTTAAGAGATACTCTCCCTAATGTTCCATAGACAATGAGCTCATCCTTGTCATAAATCTCGAACTGCAAATCTCCAGAGGTCCTCATACTATTAGTGCTCACATATGTTGCCTCGGCTGCTCCAGCATCAACTCTATCTCTTCTTAAAACGAAGCAGGCTCTCTCTGATGGAGAGATCCTGCATCCATTGACTTCTAGCTCCGTGTAGATGCTTCTTTGAGGGTAGACAATTAAAAGAGAGTCGGGAGCTTTATTTGATACGCATGAGCTCGCTCTTACATAGAAAACTCGCACATCAAACCACTCAGTATGGCCCGGCATTACGATGGAAGCGCCAAGAAACGCAGACTTGGGGAAATCACAGGTAGCAGATTTTCGGGAAGTGAGACAGTTCCAAAGCATACAGGGATCGGAATCCACTTGTCCGAGTCGATACTCTGACTCCATATACTTCTTCAGCCAATACCTTTCTACACAGGTAACTGACGAAATAGAGTTATAGGAGTAGGCGTTCCACAGATGCGATGGCTATATGCACTCTTATTCCTCAAGATGATGAAATACTGGTCTCAAAAAAATTGAATACGCTGTAGCTCTTACTCTAATACTGCCACGAGGAAATTTGAAATGGAGAGACACGAATCGATAAGGAGATCATCATCAGATGCATTGCTCCTTCGTGGTTTTCTGTCGTCCTCTTCTTTTACTGCTGCTGCTACTGCTAAGCCTCGCGAGATGAAGCAGATGCATGAATGCAACAAGGCTGCCTGAAGTAAAATTCAGCGGAGGGGATAGGCGTTCCAAAGTACTACAAGCAACTGGAGATGATGAAGTGGACACGACGGGCATTCAGCGGCTGCGGAACGGTGGGAGGATGTTGTGGGCGCTGGAAAGAACAGGCGGGCGCTAGAAAGAGAGAAAAAGGTCACGTTGTGGAACTTTTCAACAGAAGGAATACCCACCATCGAGGGATGGAGAGGCCCTTTCATTTTGGAAACTCCTCACCCGCAACGTCCAGAGCAGAAGCGGGAAGTACAGGTTAATTCTCAATAATTTTCAAAAAGCCAGTTTCCAAATACAAATATTTTCAATATAATATATAATTTAAATTTAATTCTCCACGAGCATACTCATGGACAAAATTTTCTTTTCGCTTTGGTAAAGTTCTACTTTCTTTTTTGGCAATTTGTAAAGGAGACAAGCTACAATGCCTCAAAGGAAGGGAAAGAGGCTTCCCATAGGAAGATTACAAAGTCCCATAAGTCATTTGGAGTCTTGGATCGGAGTATATAAAGGGTGGTTTCACACAGGGGTGATGGAACAAACATTAGAAATCTTCAAGTTCCACTAAGAAACAAAAAAAAGCGAACAGTTTTGTCATCCATCTATTCACATATAGGAGTGGAACAATAACACAATCTTTGCAGTGTCGTCGCCTTATGTGAAACATGCGGGCGGCGAAACAAGATGATAAAATGATATCTCCTCTTGCAAGATTTATCAAGCTGAAATAGCTATTACTAGCTAATTCCTAATGCAAGACAATTTGTCAATAATTCACAAGCTTCAATGGCGATGCTTACATACATACATGATAATTTTATCAGAATATAGCAATTAAGTTATAGAATTGTCCTGATGCTATGCTCATATCCAATTGTAGATCAACATGAATTGGAAAATCATACAAAAGAGAAAGAGCGTCTTCAAAAAGCCTGAGTCAAATCAAACAGATGCATTGTAAATGAAAATTTTTTTAATGTAAAGGAAGTTCGGCAATAGCCTACTCTCCCGGACTTGAATTAAATAAAGAAAAGTACAAGAGAAGGGGACTAGTGCCCACGGGACCCCCCAAATCCCACAAAGCAGGGGAAGCTTTTACAGAGCTTAGATGACATTACAAAGAAGAAGGAAAAGAAGCCCTAGGGCAACCTCAGAGCGAAACAACATGTCAGTTACCCCCTCCAGCAACTTGTATTGCAATCTGGAAAAGGACTTGCAGGAGGGTTACACTACAAGCAAAGAAGACGGCTTTACTACTAGCAACGAAGATAACATGGATAGTGAAAGCTCCATCATCGGATCGACTATTCCGGAAACGGAGCTGAAAACGGTGCCCAGTTCTTCCCAGCAGGAGGCATCCCGCAAAGGAAAACAACCTTTGGAGTTACCGTGGAAAAGCCCCCACAAGAACCTAATGCTAACTCGGGATCCGATCCGAGCGAAAAAGAAAGATGAATCCAAGAAAAGAAAGGACAAAGCTCCCTCCCGCAAAGAGGGCTCACTACGACAATGATCATCATCTCGTTAAATGCTAGAGGGCTAACCGACCCCTCAAGAGCGATCATCATTGGTCAATGGCTTCGCGACATTAGCCTAAACCCAGATTTTATATGTATTCAAGAGATTAAAATTGACGGAGAAGACCTCCAAAAACGGCTTAGACATGTCTCCTCGACCCATGTTTGGATTTCAACGGCGCATCAGCGGGGGTCCGGCGGAACGGTAATCGGTATTAATCAACTCTGGTTTGAAAAGCTCGAGAACTCCATTAAAGATGAATGCCATCGATGGATTGCTGTTTCTTTCGGTGCTCCCTTTTGTTTTACTTTAGTTTCTTTGTATGCCCCCAATGGGGAGTTAGAGAGACTTAACACTTGGGCCTCCTTGGACTCGCTCCCCCACAACGTGCTTATCTGTGGTGACTTCAACATGGTAGAGGACCCTACGGACAGATGGATGGGCAAGGGTAGGGTCATCGATAGTCGGGAGAAAGAAACGTGGGACAAAACTAAACTACACTTGGATTTGGTCGAATTCAAAGACTCGAAGGGCTTTTCTTGGTCAAATCTCCAAGCAGGAGAGGACCTGAGGAAAGCTAGACTTGATAGATGCTACATTTCTCAGAGTTTTACTCATCAGTGGGGCCACCCTTCCCTCTCGCAATGCACCGACCTCACCATCTCTGATCACTACCCGATCGTCATCACTTTTCAACCCCCCACCAAGATCCGTAAGGCTCCGTGGTTCCATGCCAGTGTGCCCTCCTTCTCTCTCCCCTCCGTCCATCAAGAAATTTTTGATGTGTGGAAGGAGGCATTCGCCTCTGGCTTGCCCCCAGCCAAGTGTTGGAGAAGTGCGGTCGATAAGTCACGACAGATCATGATTAGATCCAGGAAGATGCTAGAGACTGTGCGGCGGGCTCGTAGAGAAGCTCTATATCATAGACTCTGGCGGCTCGAGGAGGAAGTGAACAAAGGAAAATCTCAAGCCCAAAAAGGACTTCGAAAAATCAGAGCGCTGCTGAGATATGAGGAAGAGATACAAAGGAAAAATTTGCAAATTTTCTTCAAGGAGTGGTGGGCTGGCAAAGCCGACAAACCCACCAAAGAGATGTGCCATATCCTCAAAAGGAAACACAACAGAGAATCGATCCCCTTATTGCTAGACGCAAATGGCATTGTATGCAATACGGAAGAAGATGATTTTGGGATCATTGAAGGGCACTTCACGAGACTCCTGGGGACCTCAAACCCCCTCTCCCACCATAGAAGGGACTGTATGGCAGCCATATCTAGGGTTTCCCCCCACAGGATACCACCCAACCTTCACTCTCTGCTTCATGCCTCTATCTCTGAAGCCGAAATCATTGAGGTCATTGATGCCCTCCCCTCAGGTAAAAGCCCGGGCCCCGACGGGCTCACTAATGAGTTCTTTAAATCCTTCAAGTTGGTGGTTGCCACCCCTCTTCGTTTGGTTTGGCAAGAGGCACTCAAGTTTGGCACGCTTCCTTCTTGCCTCAACAATGGCATTATCAAGTTAGTACACAAAAAAGGGGAAAAGAACAGAATAGAGAATTGGCGTCCCATTACAATGCTCCAAACAGGATACAAGATCATCGCCAAAGTCATTGCCAACAAAATCTCTTGCCACTTGAGAGCGTGGTTAAGCGAGGACCAAAAAGGTTTCATCAAAGGCAGGTCAATTTTGGAAACCATTATAGATATCTGGGAAGGTCTTGAATTTGCAAATGAGTCTAAACAAGAAGTAGTTTTCCTCAAGATCGACTTTGATAAAGCCTACGACAGGCTAGAATGGGACTATATTCTACAGTCGCTACAAGATCTTGGATGTAGTCAGAAATTCACCAAGATGATCGCGACCCTTCTCGGAAACGCATCGACCCAAATTAACATTAATGGAAATCTTTCAAAGGTGATCAAACTTAGAAGATCTATCAGACAAGGGTGCCCATTGGCTCCCCTTCTCTTTGCCATTGCCACGGAAGGGCTTAGCAGGCTGGTGGAGCATCAGGTGGAAGCTGGTAACATTAAAGGCCTTCGTTTGCCGCATGACCACAGTCAGATCACCATGAGACTTTTTGCCGATGATATGAACGCTTTTGTGCACAATGATAGTACCAGCCTTGAGACGTTCTGGAAGTGTCTTGCTACCTTTTGTGAAGCCTCTGGATCCATAATCAACCACTCTAAGACCGCCTTTAGAGCTATTGGTGGGTCACAGCCCGACCTTCTCATTGATCATGGCTGTCAAATCATTCCGCAGGGCCAAATTTTTCGGCTTCTTGGGATTCCCTTGGGGTTTGGCGTCTCTATGGAACAGCGGTGGAACTGGGTGCTTGCCAAACTCGAAAACAAGCTTAACTATTGGAGAGGTATGCAAATCAATCTTGCTGGTCGTGCTATGGTTATCAACACGTTCCTCTTATCATCTACCATTTATTTCCTTTCTTGTTGGAGACCGAAAGAGCAAGATCTGTCCAAACTGGATAGTATTTGTAGAAACTTCCTTTGGACGGGCGACCACAATAGGAGGGGGGTGCCTAAAATCAAATGGTCCATCTGCACCAGCCATAGAGATAGTGGGGGACTTGGTATCTTGGACATTGGGTGCATGGCTAACAAATTGTCGGCCAAATGGATGACTAAGGCTTGGTGCAACGGGGAGGCCTCGTGGGCCAAGCTGATCTTCAGAAACAAGAATGAGTTGGCGCTCATGGGTTTCCCAAATTGGAAGAACCTTGACATCTTGACCTTGCTGTTTTCCCCGATCCCCGTCTTCCCGAAAGGCTCTAATCTGGTGTGCTCCCTTTGGAAGAGTTGGAATAAAGTCAAAAGCTTCACAAGAATAAGTGAAGACTGGAAGTGGGCTGCCGGTATCAGACAAAACGACTCTATCTGGTTTCCGATCCATGGCATCCGGAGTGTGGAATCTTGGAACATTCAAAATGCCAAGAAGCTATGGAACAAAGGCTTCAAAAAATGGAAACATCTCTGGAAACAAGACACCAACCGCTGGATCAACTTTGAGGATATTGACCCTAGCATCAACATTTCATGAAGAATGGAACACTTTGCAAAGCAGATTTCTCGCCTGGGACCGACACAAAGTTCGCCTTCTCATGGGACACGACATGCTGAGCTCGCTTGGTCTCAAATGGCACAATGGGAATAGCCTATCAAAAATCCCGAACATCAAAGAAACGATCGACTATCAGGTTAACTTCAACAAAAAGTGGTGCCTGTCATGGACGCGGCTTCGGTGGGACATGAAGTTCATGGCTATCTGGCACCCCCTCATAGAAATCAAAAAGTCTGTCCTCTTATGGCAAATTCTTCATCACGGAATCTGGACCAACCTTAAGGCTAGCAAAATTTGTGGGATCCCTCCCTGGTGCAAACGCTGCCACCGGTCTATCGAAGATGTTTCACACATCTTCTTTACCTGCCCCAACTCCAACAGACTCTGGCAGGTGGTTGGAAAGAGAATTAGACTTCAAAAACGTCTCAGTTGGCAGCAAGCCCTGCTGGGAGAAGCGATCGGCTGCTCCGCGACTCTCTGGAACGCCATCAGAGGGGAGGTCCTATGGAAAATCTGGCGGGAAAGATGTGCTTTCAACTTCGGTGACTCCCCCAAGGAGTGGTCAATTGAGAAATCGTTGTTCCTCCTTGGCAAAAGGATTGTCAACTGTAAAAAATCCCCCCCCTTTAGGCATCATCAAGTACTCCTTTTGATCGATAACAAGCTTAAACCCAAGTGGGCCCCACATGAGGGTGATGAGAGGGTAATTGTAAATGAAAATTATAGAAAACTTCCTATGTCAAAATCAATGTGAATCGTGTAAATAGAAGAAACTCAAAATCCATGCATTGCAATGTCATAATCACTAGAAGGTTGCACGCATCTCATCTCCTTGTCCCACCACATGTCACGATCTGATGAAAGTGCCCACACCTTGTGCTTAGGACAGGGGGGTATCGACGCATTTTTCCTTCAAATGGGTCGTGACCTAGCGTCTGGAGTCTAGGGGGCTTTGCCCCTGTGTGAAGAGGGCTTGGGTGGTGGCACCTTGTGAATGGTCGAAGAGCAGCTATTTCTAGGGGCACCATGTTGTGTGAATACCACCAAAGAACATCTTTGTTCTCCAACTACCATCTTCACTAGAATCTTGGGTTCCATACTCAAAGACTTTTGCCATACTCTTGAGAGCATCAAGAGAGGACAACTTTATTTTATGCTTAAGAGCCTCAATACAATCCAAGGAAAGATCCTCAAAAATCTTTTTGTTCCTCTACTCCCAACAAAAGGTAATTAGACTTTCAAATGTTCCAAAGTGGGATGTCCATTTGCCACAGACATCAAGAAGAAGCTCTTGATAGGAGAAGGCTTGGGGGTGCACTACCTTGGAACCCTCATCAAAATGTCCTACATCTTCTTAAGCAAATGACAACTAACAAAAATATGGATAGAATCTTATGCTCCCTAACAAGCTTGACATCTATCATTACCAATATTAACTTCTTTGCTCCTTAAACAATCCAGATCCCTTGATGCATAATAAGCCATTTTTTATTCAATAAAGAGATTCCACGGACAATGAAATATATACTTCGAATGCTTCACACTCTATTAAAGATTCCACTTTTGATTTAATCTCTTGTTCATGAGAATCATGCTCAGTAATAATAAGACTGTGAATTGCTTGATGATTGCCCTATCCACTTTTTTAAGATGTCACCTTCTTCTATTGCTAGAGTTAAGACATGTGTCTTCTAGGTAATCCATCCTTCTTTGAATGTCTTCACAACAACCTGTGGAGATCTAGAACTTAGCAGAAATTTCTTGAATATTAAGCCATATATTACATTCAACCACTTCTGTCCATATAGTGATGTCTTTTTTGTCCTTTTTATGAGCTCTAATTCCAATGAGAAACAATGATTAAAAATCCACAACCCAAACAACATAAGATGAGATTTCATAAACAATTTTTACTTCACTTGCATCCATGATTTAAAAAAGCCAATAGATAGTTTGCTACCGGTATGGTTAAAGATAAAAGGAGACACCATTGTGTCACAAAGTCAGTGGTCCTTCCAACCTTTTTTTCTAAACGCACACTTAAATTATAAAAAGGGAGGAATATACAAGAGAGTTAGAGAGAATTACAAAGAAGATTACTAACTTTTTGTCCCCTTTGCGTGGGACTCACTTGTTTTTTAGCTTGTTATTTTCTTTAATGAACACTCGTGCTGTCTAAAAGGAGATAATTTTGAGGTAATTTCTTACAATCACAAATCCTTCTACCTAGACAAACAAGGTATTTTTCAATCAACCATTTTTTGGGAGTCTTATCAAAGTTGATCACACATCTTTCCTTCCAAATATTCCATAGTGCTTCACTTCTAATGGCATTCCACAAAGCATTATAGCAATTGATTGCTTCCCCAAGTAGTAGTTGCTTCCAATTAACTTGATGATGAAATTTAAAGAGCTTATTGAGGTCTTTCCAAATCCAAATGCTTTTAAGACAAGTAAAGAAAGTATGACCCAAATCTTCTCTGCCATTAGAAGTACCACTTGCATCAAGGGGGAGCACCATAAATTTTACTTGATTTAACATTGTCCATATCCCCCTATGGAGGATTTGCCACATCAAAATCTCTTTCTTGTTTTGGATAAGAAAGTGCCAAAGGTCCTAGAACTTGGATTCCCACCTAATCTAAGACCAACTTACGTACCACTTCTTGTTAACATTGTGATGGAAGTCTAGATTTCTTTTGATTATCAAGGTGTCCTAAATTTTGTTGCGATTCTAACACTACAAACCTGTCAACCGAGGGAAATAAATTGCCAATCAGGTTGTGAGATGTTGAGTCATTCCATGCATTGATTATGCGCCTTGAAATGCACCAATCATCATAGGTCACTCTGAGATTTAAATATATGTCCTAAAATCTAATCTAGTGTCTTCTATCTATGGTTACACCAGTGCTTCCACTAAAGAAATCCTTTGTTCTAGAGCCTATTGGCCCTCTAGAGGTGTTCCCCTTCCACTCTAGCGATACTGACTATCAGCAACCAAATAGAGTCCAACTAATGTAAATTTCAACCATGATGAGCCCCAAGGGCACAAATGCTATGAATGATTGTCATTTTTCATGTGGGAGCAAATGTTTGATCAAAATGAATACCCTTCTCTTGAGCATAACCTTTGCAACAAGCCTAAGCTTATCCCTTTCAATTGTTCCATCAAGCTTATGTTTCAACTTGTATACCCACTTAGTGCCAATGGCCTTTTTTCCAAGGGACAAGACATATAAAGACCAAGCACCATTCTTCATGATGGCATCAAATTTTAATTGCATAGAATCCATGGAAATTTCTAATTTTATTGTGTCATTAAAACAAATAGGCTCATTCTCATCACAAAGACTAGAGACAACCATTGCATAACAAGCTGATGCAAAAGAAGCCTTACGAGAGCCTGAATGGTTAAGATATGACAAAGATGCATCTAAATTTCTCTCTCTCAATGTCTACCCCAACTATTTAGGCATAGTTTTTGCCTCTTTAATGTCAGCTCTCTCATCAATAAGTGCATCATGTAAATCTACATAAAAAATAGGATGAATTGCATCATTATTTGAAGCTTATAAAGGTTGAGAAATTTCCTAATTAAGAGTATAATTTGATTGTCCACAAGTAAAAAGAGACAACAGTGTCATACATATCTCTTGAGGTGGTTGATGTCTCCTCGATACGTGAAAGCAAGGATTGAATTGCATCATCCATGAAAACAACATCACAACTAACCAAAATGCATTTAATTGTGGATGATATAGACAATAGCCTTTGCTTTAATAACTATACCCAACAAAAATACATTTCACAACCTTATCATCTAGTTTTTTTAATTATTTTTTAGGAACTAACCTATATGTGCGACAACAAAAAATAAGTAGATGAGCAACAAACGGCTTGCAACCATGCCAGCCAACCATGCCAAGCCTCATATGGAGTATTATACTACAATGCTTTGGTGGGATACTTATTAGTACATATGCAACACACATAACAACCTCAAGTTAGAAGCTACGTGGTAAAGCCTGACTTTTGACCATACATGTAATAAAGTAAGTCTATGATCCAAGGGTCTAGCCGGTTCAGACAGATCTAAAATCGGACACCGTTTGGTCATCCGTATGTATGACCAAAGATCTCGAGTTTAGACTTACTAGGAGGTCTTGTGCTCTTGTGAACAAGTGATCCACTTAGCTTAGTGGTTAAGACTCAAGGGTGTGAAGGACGAGGACTTGGGTTCAATCCCCATGAGGTACATGGGAAGAGTATTTTGCCCAAAGAGCTCTAGAACCTTCTAGAAGCATCCATTGAGACACTTGGCGCACATGTAGTTACATGGCTGACACTTGGATGATTAGCATTCACTTGCCCAAGAAGGCAGTCCCCTGGAGAGAGCTATATATAGAGGCATTTGGTTGGGAGGAGAGTCATCTCTCAAGCATGTGGTGGTCGTAATCCTTCGTTCTATTGCATTGGTATCAGAGCATTCTCCATAGCTCTCATCTTCATCATCTTGCTCGTGAACTTTTGGCGTGCATAATCTCTTTTTCGAATTCTGCTCCCGCCTGTCTAGAGATGCGTGTCGCAATCATCTTCATGGTTTAACTTAGAGCAAAGAGTACCAAACGAAGAAGATCTCTACTGTGTTTGGCGAGGGATTTGAACCCCCGTCCCCCCGATTAGAGTGCGCCGCTCTATCCACAAGAGCATCATCATCTGCGTGATGAATCATCCCAACACAGTCTATTGACGGGAGTCTGCGCTGAAAAAGGCTGGAGCAAAAGAAATCGAATCGTTTCTGGTGTGTGCCCGCGGGTGATCGAACTCAGAACTTCTGGTTTGGAGCACCCTCGCCTATCCAGAAAGCCGCAAAGTTCGCGAGAGTATTCAGAGACCGTATCTGATTATTCTGAGTTGACGCTGAAGCAGAAGCACTCAAATGGGAGCTACAATGTAGTTCATCTCCATCGTGATCGCGGATTCGAACCCTGTACCTCCCCGTGTGAGGACGCTCTCTTAACCACAACGCAAATTCGTGTTCATGACTTAGAGAGCGAAGTGGTAGCACCATTCTACACTCTTTCAGTGCTGAAGAAGGAGCAAAACAAATCGAATCATATCTGGAATGCGCCCGCGGCTGATCGAACCTAGATCTTCTGGTTTGGAGCGCATTCGTCTATCCAGACAGCCACAAATGCTCGCGGGAGTATTAAGAGAACCATAATATTATCCTGAGATCGTGCTGAAGCAGACGCTATCCAAAAGTTCAGCTTCTTCAGGTGGGCGCCGGGATTCGATCTCATGACGTTGCAGAGAAGCTTCAGAGCCTTATCCACTGAAGTAAAGGTTTATCGTGATTTCATTCTCTACATATCTTATACAGTTTGATCATATCTCTGCTCTGCTAATCCCGAGCCGAGATCATCTCATTTTGATTAACCTTTGGAGTTTGCTTATTTCCCCAACCGAACCCGAGTATATATCTGTGGTGGTTCAAGCTGAAGAAAGTTAAAAGTTCGAGCAAAGTTTGAAGAAAGCGGAAGCTATGGAGTAAAGATCCGGAGGCCTTTGGTGATCAAAGTTAAACCAACTTTGAATTCGGACCAAAGTCTTGAGAGAATCACTCTTCCAAAGGATCAAGGGAAGGACATAGCTCTATGTGGAGCTAAGTATTTTCCAGTTTTTGCTTGGCCTTAATGCTTGATTTATTTTGTTTTCATTATTCTACACTTAATCCTAGATGCACATTGAAATAGCCAAGATTTCAATTGATTAGTCTAGATTAGAATAATGAATTAATCCATTTCTCATTCCAAGCATTAGTTTTCATTAAGGAAAGACTTGATTTCAAAAAGATCCTTGTGCATCAAAGAATGTATTTTGGTAGTTTAAATACATATTTCCTTTCCATTAAGTAAGTTTTCTATTGCACCTCAAGGGTATGTTTTTATATCATAGTGCATTAGGACAAAGGAAAGGATATACATGCATCAGGATTGCATGATATACATTCTTAGTACAAGGAAAAAATCATGCATCAAGCTCATGCATGATTGTTGTATTATTTTGGGCATGCAAAGAACATGCATGCATACGCATGTGAGCATATGCTTTTGCATGTAGATACATGCATTTGCATGATAGAATGGAATGCTGTTTGCAAGTAGATATGAGAATGTACTCTCTTAGTATTTAGCTTACTTTATAAAGCTCGCAGTTTGACATTAGGGAAGACCAAGGACTAGTTAGTTGCAAAGACATACTAGTTCTAGTTTGCAACTCAAGTAATTAGTTGATTTCTTCCCAAGTCGATACTCCGCTATCAAAGACAAATACTTAATGATAATTAAGTATGATAGATGTCTTGCTAGGTATAAGTAAGCACTAAGAGAAAGTTAAGTAATAAATTTTCTTGATGACCAAGAAAATTTAATTACTGCAAACTCTTTTGTGATGTATGATGACTCTAAGTCCCGGATGTACTTAGAAAGTCATGCGGATAAGCTTTACTTGATTAGTTACATACTTTATGTAACTTCTCAAGCATCCCAAGGTTGGATGAGAACGTCAACTATATTTCCAAGTTCTTTGAGTACTCTTCTATTTAGAAGATTTCGAAAGTTTAAAGAAGTTTCTTTGTGGTTTCAAGATTTGTATCTCATGATGAAACCTCAGTAAGTAACTTTTTGGAATTGAGATATGAAATAGTCAAGCCTTCTATTTCATGTGAGATCATTCTCCTACCATGTTTAAGATGAATTTATTGTTGGGAAGGTAGATGTTCCGAGTAGAGGATCTTAATTGATTCATGAACTCTTCCCAAAATACACATAAATTCATATTATATGATAGGTCCAAGGAATGATGAAGGCAAAACCTCTTTAGGATATAAATGTTTTGCCAAGATATAAAGGTACCAAGCTTTTATAAATTTTTATTTGATTTCATCAAGGGGTGATGGAAATCAAAGGTTAAACCTCAACATCAATTGATCCTTGACGTCAATAAAAGGATGTTAGGTTCTATAGTTGCCTCTCTGGTAAATGATGCAACTAGCTAAGCAGTCTTTAGGAAATAATATAAGTTCCTAAAGACTTGAAGCAAGTGTGAACTTTTCATTTAGGAATAGAAAGTTCCAAGAAATGGATTTTCAATCCATGAACTTCTCCTAAACAAGTTATAAAGTTCAAAGTTGTGTTCACAGTAACATTACTATTGGATCAATCATCAATAGATGCTTGGACTTTAAACATAATTTTGATTGGTGAAATATGTTTAAAGGACTCTAGTAACATCTGAAGATTGACCAATAATAATGAGTTTTGTATCAAACTCAAGAATAGAAGTCGATATCACATAAATGAAAGTTCAACTTAAACTTTCATAGTGGCATGGGAAACCATATCCAAAATGTGATATTTTGTCTCTAGTTTGATACTCAGGAAATGAATACAATTGAATCAGTAAATTTTTTGGATATTATTTGAAAGAATTTCTTTCAAATGTTCTTTTAATATTGTAAAAGATTCCAAGATGAATCATTTGCTCAAGTTATTCCTTAGAAGGAATCTCAAGTCTTTGAAGAAATGGCATTCTTTCAAGTATTGAGAATGAAATTCTTCATACTCTTTAAACAATAAGTAAGTAGTTCCCGGACATCCCAAACCACTAGAAGTGGTATTTCAAGTCCTATTTGTGATATAACCTAAAGGTATATCAAAGATTCTTAGCTTTGGAATCTGAGAGGCATAAGTGTATGCTTGGACTTGAGAAAAATCTCTAAAAATCCTGCAGGTAAGCAAAGAAGCTTAAGATAGTTTAAGAGATCTTAAAAGATAAAGACTAATTCTTTATTTTTGTCGCAAGTATCAACCAGACTTGATCAAGCTTGGCCATGATTGTCCAAGAACATGCGATTGGAACTACCCTGTAGATTGCTCAAGTATTGGCAATAAAATTTTTTCTTTAGGAATGATTCACTCAAGTTCCATTTATCGAATGGAAAATTGTGAAAAAGTAAGCTGTTCCAAGTCTGAACAGAGTAATTCCAAGTATGTAGTCTGCAAATCGTGAAGACGGTACTTAAGTCTGTGGAAGGTAAAACATAAGTGTTTGCCTATCCTTAAAGGGATTTTTGGTACAAATCCAGAAAGCATGAGCGGATGCTCAGACTTATGCAGTAGAGAGATTCCTATAAAATTCCTGGCCAGGATAGGTACCTAAAAGCATTAGTAGAAAGGAATCTAAAGACAAGAAGCTAAAAGCTCTTGTCACTACGAAATTGGTCAAACCAATTGAACTTGAATTCGAGAAAATTCAAGTACTTGGAATTCTGATTGGTTTTCATTTGAAAACCCTAGCAAAAAAGATTGGAGATATTCTATTAAAGGTTTTCAAGTTCCCAAGGTTAAGCACAAGATCATGAAACGATCATGTCAAGGGATTAAAACCTAGAATATTAAGATAGAGATAGTGCCTAAAACTGTGAACTTCTTGTCAAAGAATTAAAGTTAGATTCTCTATCAAGAGATGTTGTAGACTTTAGGATAAATTTCACTCACACGTCAAAGTGAGTATAAAATAGGGTGGTATGGGACACCAGATTTTATACTCAAATTGATGTAGGAAAGATGGTATGGGACATCGGACCGTGAGATGATGATTATCTTTGAGTCTTCGTTTGGATCTTGAAGTTAGGTTTGATCTTCAAGGGAATTAAAACTTCAAAGAAGGGAGTTTAAATTCAAGAAGAATCTCAAGATACTTCAAGACGACTTCAAGATCAAGGAAACTGAAGATATGAAGTAAGTAACTTCCAAGATCTTCTTAGAACACTTCAAGCCAAAGTGTTATTGATCAGAAATATTTGGTAAATTTCTGAAAGAAGTTGGACTTTGACTTTGAGTTGATCTTTTCAACTAAAGATTTAATTGACTAAGCATCAAGTTCCTAGTGTAACTTGAAAAAATTCACTCTTTTGACTCAAAGAAATGCACAAGAATTGCATTCACGATTAGGAGTCAAAAAGATTGAATATGACTTGAACTTAGTCTCAAGTGAAGCATTATTTGAATACAAAACTCATCAACATAACCTCAGTGGGTCGACACACTGATGTTGGTTACCACACTAGTATCTTGTGGTTGGATGATGTTTTTGGTTTTCTTTGTATCTTTTTGAGAATCCAGCTTATTTCTCTTAAAGATAAAGACAATGCTTCAATATCTTGTTGAAATAGATCTTTGAAAAGTAAAAAGTCCTGAGTCATCTAGTCTTTGACTCATAGCAAGTTTATGTATATTCGAAGTTTGAATTGGTTGTACAGAGTCTTAGTTATTTCTTTCCGCTTTCCAAATCTTTTGAAATTGACTCAGATATAGTATCTGATTCCTTTTGCAAAAGACCAGGGTTAGCCGGGTAGAATAAAATAACTAACTTGAACATCCTAGATAGATGTTATGTACAAGAACCTTTTCAATCTTCAAAAGGTGATAAGTCTAAGTGGACTTATTCATTTGAGTTTGCTTCAAGTTATAGCATAAATGATTTCCTGGAGTCCAGTTTACTCTAGAATAGGGAAGTTAGGAATTGCTCATCAGATTGACAATTCCCAAGAACTTTCAGTTAAAATCTTTGAGAAAAGTGTCTTAAGCTGGACAATTTTCATTTTGAAGTTGTATTGGTCAAGTTATAGTATGGTTGACTCAAAGCAATGGTAAACTTTCTCCTACAGTTTACAAAGGATTTTTAAACTCATAAGGACAAAGTAGTCCTCTAGTCGAGTGAAAAAATCAAGTAACTGTTAGATCAAAGTAAACCATTGTATAAACATCTATAGTTAGATGTATGGGACAACCAAACTTCAAGTTCTCCAAAACAAATTCAAGTGAATCAAGAATTCTCAAAGTCTTGCGAGGGATAAGAATCCCACCTTCATTACTAAGCCCATGCACCAGTTATGCCTAGAAATGGACTAGTAATTTGAATCCACCTAGTTCACATGTTTGTGCCTAGATCGCACATCCAGAAACTGTGAATTAGCCAGGGATGTCATTAGATCCACCCTCATTATTCTTCACTAGTTTGTACTTTGTCCCGTTCATCAAAGTACAAAACCAGATAGTGTTTTGAATCATTTGGGCAAGGATGCCACCACAGAGATGAGACATGTTCTTCCAGTTTTAGAACATGAGGCTCGGGGGTTGCCTACAGTATGTATATAGCTCTATTTTCGAGGACAAAAATCTTTTCCAAGGGGGGAAGAATGTAATAAAGTAAGTCTATGATCCAAGGGTCTAGCCGGTTCAGACAGAGATCTGAAATCGGACACCGTTTGGTCATCTGTATGTATGACCAAAGATCTCGAGTTTAGACTTACTAGGAGGTCTTGTGCTCTTGTGAACAAGTGATCCACTTAGCTTAGTGGTTAAGACTCAAGGGTATGAAGGACGAGGTCTTGGGTTCAATCCCCATGAGGTACATGGGAAGAGTATTTTTCCCAAAGAGCTCTAGAACCTTCTAGAAGCATCCACTGAGACACTTGGCGCACATGTAGTTACATGGCTGACACTTGGATGATTAGCATTCACTTGCCCAAGAAGGCAGTCCCCTGGAGAGAGCTATATATAGAGGCATTTGGTTGGGAGGAGAGTCATCTCTCAAGCATGTGGTGGTCGTAATCCTTCATTCTATTGCAATACACCTTGGCATTTCCATGAGAGACTTGTTCTTCCTCTCAGTAGCTCCATTTTCTTGAGGTGTATAAGGCATTATACATTGATGCTTCATCCCATGCTCAGCCAAAAATGTATTAAAGTCAGAAGACATTTACTCCCCCCCTTCGATGACGTTTCATATTTCTACAAGCAAAAAAAACTAGCAAAATTCAAATGATCGAAGCATGCATGCCAAAGTTTTACATACAAAATAGCTTGAGAATCATGAACAAAACATGTTGAATCATCCTCAAATTTTACATAATCTATGAGCCTATATAGTTCATGACATAAAATGCTAGAAGCAATCATATTATCATCGTTTGAGATGTCATGAACTATACACCTATCATTAGTAAACAAGCAAGCCAATTTTGGTTAGTGTTGAAACTAATAATAGATTTTTCTTGATCAATCGCATGGCATTTGATAGTGTGAGAGTACTACCATCAGGGATAGTAAGAACGATGTTTCCAAATCCCATGATAGGATAAGGGGATTCTTTTTGCACATGTGATGGTATTCCATGTAGGGTCAAACTTGAGTGAAGTGAAGAAACTATGTTGTGAGGTAATTGTTATACTTTATGGAATAATGGAATGTCAAATGGATTTTAATGTATTGAGGTTTTTAATGTGATTGTGTTTTGATTTAGCAGGTGAAGAATCATGAGGGTGTGAACGCACTTGGATTTATTCATATATTTTTGAAGATATTTAGAAGATAGTATTTTATATATTTTTCATAAAAATAGTAGATCTCTTAGAAAGTGATGTTTTTTGTAAAAATAGTAGATCGTTTAGAAAGTGATGATTTGTAAATAAAGCATATTTTTTGTAAATGCATGCTTTTCGAAGCACCACCCTCATGTATCTTCTTATCAAGATGTAATGAAAATACCTATAAATACACATACTCTGATAGGCTCATCCATCAGAGTATGTGGGGGGAGATTGTACCCAATCTTGTGTTTAGTCTCTTGTCTCTCTCTATTTTGTGTGTGCTCTTGTGAGATTTCATTTCTCTACATATGTGCATGTACAAGATCCAATCAACAGTGGTATCAGAGCCTGCATGCGTATGCAAAGGTGTGTTTCTCAGCCTCCATTCATGAGTTTGTGATGTCCATTTGTGATTCGGCACCTATTTTGGTTTGTTTATTCTCATTTGATCCAGGTTTGCATTTGTCAATTCATAGTTTTTTTGTCTTGTTCTCCAATTTTTTGAATCTGTTACTATGCCATGTGCCCCTGTGACATTGTGCTCTATGCACTATCGCACTGTGCATTGTGCTCTATCACAATGTCACACTGTTCACTATGCTTTGTGCTCTCTGCATTGTGCTTTGTCACATTGTCACACTATGCAGTGTGCACTATTCTTGTTCCGGTTCAGTTCATTTATCAAATTTGTTTATCAATTTGATTACTCCTATGGCTTCCTCCAAGGCATCAACTAAGGCATAGAACTATGGCATAACTATGAAATCTTTGGATTCTCTTTCACTCATGGTTCTCTTGGTTCAGTTGGCACTCGTTGGCTATGCACGAACCATCTTTAACTAATGAGTGTCAATAAAAGCTCACTTATTTCCCTCTTTAGGTGTCAACTATGGCATTTTTTGCTTATTTGGCACTCATGGTTCTCTTGGTTCCCTTTGGTTCCGTTGGATATGCGTGAACCATCTCTAACTAATGAGTGGCAATAAAAGCTTACTTATTTCCCTCTTTAGCATGTACGGGATTTGAACCCACCACCTCTGACTTGCAAGAGATATGCTTTATCCATTAGCCTATTTTCACGTATTGATAGTCCATTCCTTTTAACTTATATTTAACATTACTTTTACTTTTCTATTTCTTTTTACATTTCCAAGACAAAAACCTTTCCTTTTCTATTTCAATTCGAATATTGCTAAAATTATTTTCACATGCTTAATAATAGGTTCTATATAATGCCATACTATAGAGGATTTTGGTACATCACCCCTACCTAGGGTACCACTTGAGCAACAGTTGAAGCTTTTGTCGCAGAAACTCCAACATGATCAAAACAAGATAAAAGAACGTGATGTTGTACTCCAACAAATGCAAAGTGATGAAAACAACCTAGTTAGGGTGGTCAAGGCCATTATCACTGCTCAAGAAGAAGGCACACATTCCAAGATTGGTGCCAAAAATTTCCAATTTTCTTGGTTCGATGGATAAAAGGACAGCCAATTTGTTCTTTCATGGCTATCCCAATTTAATGCTTTTATTCTCACGAATCATATTTGAAAATTGAAAAACTAAAAATTATTACTAATTATTTGGTGGATAAGGCCTAATTATAGTGGAATGTTTTACAGCATAGCACCAATGGCCCCACCACATGGATCACATTTCAAGAAAGATTAAGGAGTCTTTCCTTCCTCCTCAATTCCACTTACATGCTCATCGATCATGGACAAGTTTTGGATGGAAAGAAGGAGATATTGTGTCTACCTACACTGAATGCTTTTGGAAATGACTATTGCTTATTCATTCGCTTGAAACGGTTCTTGAACATACCTTGCAACAAAAATATGAAGATGGTTTAGAGATGGGAATCCAAGCCAAGCTCAACACACTACGTTCGACGACCCTCTATGAAGCTATCTCTTTCGCACATGATGCTGAGAAGGAGTTTCGGTTCATCACCAAGTCCATTCGCTTACAACAAACACATCAATGACAACAACCAATCAAGTCCAATTTTCCTTTCAAGCATCCTTTCACTACTTTTTTTTCCCCTACTTTTCAGCACCCTCTTCAATTCGATTTCTCACTAGTCCACAAGGCAACCCCCTTACAACCTACAAAACCTCCAACCCTTCAAACTACGATGATGGCTGCTCAACAAAAAAAGGCCCTATATCACTTGCTGACATTGTGTTAAGTTTGGTCATACTAAAGCTAAATGTAGGTTGCAAACTAACGATATGAAACCTATCGGAGCTCAAGTACACAACATGGAAGTGATTCATGAAGACACTCAACTTGATCGGACTTAAGAAGCATTGGAAAAAGATCTAAGCATCTTGGGTAATGAAACTTCTATTCATTCTTTACTTTGCATGCAAGGTACTATTAATAGTAAAGTTGTTAATATTTTACATGATGATGGTAGTTCTCATTATTTTATTTCTCATACACTAGTGCAAGATCTCCAACTAAACCCATTTCCTTCTATGTATAAAGTTAAGGCTGCATTTCAAGGAAATAGATATAATGTTACAAGTGAAGTGTTTAGATTTGTATAGGTTCAAACGTAGATGAACACACATTCTTAATTGCTCCTTTGCAGTCCTATGATGTTATACTTGGCATGCCTTTTTGTCATCATTATAATCCATGCATTGATTATCATACACACACAATTAGTTTTAAGTTTAACAATCAAGATATTTCTTTGTCTGCAATGCATGACTTCCAACTAGTTCCATTAATTAGTCGTACTCAAGTAAAATGTACATTTAGGAAAGGCCATAATTCATGTACTGTTTTTTTCCATAACATAGATGACTACATAAATACACTTCCTAATGCACATAAATCATTTATGGCTTCCTTAAGGATTGCTTTATGGTTGATTTTCCTTCTAAACTACCACCTTCTAGGGGATCTCTTGACCATAGTATAGACTTAATTCATGGTATTTCTCCTCCCCATAAAGCACCTTATAGGCATGGACCTTTATATAAAAAAGAAATAGCTAATCAAGTTAAGGATCTGCTTCACAAAGGACTTATAAGGCCTAGTTCTTCTCCCTTTGGAGCACTTGCTCTCTTAGTGGAGAAGAAGAACAAGATGTATAGGATGTGCAATAACTATAGAGCACTCAATAAGATCACAAGTAGAAATAGATATCCTATTCCTAGGATAGATTATTTGCTAGATAAACTTTGTGGAGCATGTATCTTTGGCAAAATTGATCTTAAGTCTAGGTATCATCAAATACGAATGACAAAAAATGACATTTATAAGACTACCTTTAGAACTCAAACTAGTCATTTTGAATCATGGTAATGCCTTTTGGACTCACCAATGCACCTGTCACATTTGCACGTATGATCAATAACATTTTCCTTGATTACCAAGATTTTATTCTTTTTTTTTTTGATGATATACTTGTCTATAGTGAGAATTACAATGACCATGAAAATCATTTAGCAACAGTCTTTAATTTGTTACACAAAAAAAAACTTTATGCTAATCTTGAAAAGAGTTCTTTTTTCCAGAGTATTTAGGATATATTATTTCTAGAGAAAGTGTTCATGTAGATCCAAAGAAAATTAAAGTAATTGAAGAATGGAATGTACCTCAATCTGTGAATGATGTACTCTCTTTTCTAGGGTTATCTAGTTTCTAATAGAAAGTTTGTAAAAGGTTTTTCTTATTTAGCACTTCCAATCACATTATTATTCAAGAAAAAGTTAAAATTTGCATGGAGATTAACACAACAACAATCTTTTGAAAAACTTAAACATGCACTTTCTCATGCACCTGTTTTGCAATTACCAAATTTAACCTTTCCATGTATTTACAAATGCTAGTGGTTTAGGTATAGGTGTTGTATTAATGCACAATGATTATCCCATTGCCTTTGAAAGTAGGAAACTTAAACCTTCCAAAAAGAATTATAGTACATATGATAAGGAATTTGTAATTGTTGTGCATGCTTTAAAAATTGGGAAACATTACCTTATGGGTTTTAAAGTTCTAATCAAAAGAGACCAGCATGCTATTTAACATTTATTAAATCAACCATTGATTTTTGAAAGACACATTAAATGGGCTTCATTCATACAAAATTTTCAACCTATAATTCAATATCAACTTGGAAAACCTAATGTTGTAGCTGATGCCCTTAGTCACTTCCTCCCCACAAACAAATATTGTTTCAATCAATAATATTTTCGTTGTTCATATTCATTCATTTCATGACATGATTGCTACTTATGCATTTGATTTGTATTTTTCACAAACATGGACTAGTTTCAATAATTCTACACCATCTAATGAAGATGATTACACTTCTCATAATAGATTCTTGTATTTCCAAAACAAGTTATGCATCAATCACACAAGCTTTTAAAGAATTTGTTATGAAAGAGATGCATGAACCACCATATATGGATCATAGGGGCATACAAAGTATTATTTCTATGTGTAAAGAATTCTTCTTCTGGTCAAATATTGAAAAGGATATCGCAAAGTATGCCTCCCATTGCATTGTGTGTCAACATGTGAAATGACATCATGGTAAAGCATTTAGATTATTAATGCCACTTCTCATACCTAATGGACCATGGGAACAAATTTCTGTGGATTGTATTACTTGTCTTCCTACAAATTCATCTCATAATGATATGATTTGGACAATTGTTGATAGGTTTAGTAAACAAGCGTATTTCATTCCTTGTAAAAAGACTTTGCCTGCACCTCAAGCTGCTAAGTTACTTATTAAATGTATTTTTTTCGCATCATGGTTTTCCAAAAGTTATTTTATCAGATCGGGATGTTCATTTCTAAATCACTTTTGGGTTACATTATTTCAAAATTTAGGTTCCAAAATTAGACTTTAGCTCTACATTTCATCGTGGAAATAACAGACAAAGTGAATCTATGAATAGTATTAGTTTAGATTTATTACATTGTTATTCTTTAGATAATCCAAGTAATTGGGATGAGAAAATTCCTTTACTACAATTTGCATATAATAACACAATACATACCACTACTCGACATGCACCATATGAAATTGTTTATGGTAAAAAGCTTCCCACTCCCATAACTCTCACTCAAACGGATATCCCCATGGTTGATTCTTTTGCACAAGATCATATTCATACACTTCATGAGGTTCATGAGCACATTAAGAAGATTCAAGAATGTTACATGTGTAATGATAATCAGAAACAAATATCTAAACAATTTAATGAAAATGACTTGGTATGGTTATGAATAATTAAAAGACGTTTGAAAAATATTTCACAGCATCCTAAGGTTAAACTTGCACCATGTTATTATGTGTTGGAGATAGACGTCTGCGGAAGCACACAAACAACACAAGGAAGAAGAAGAAGCTTGGAGCACAACACGCAATACTGAATGTATTACTAGAGAATGTACAAAGATAAGTAGCCCATTTACACAATAGGTGTATATACAAGTCGGGGGAAAAAAACCTCCTAAGGAGGGAAAAAAGTGCCTCGATGGTCCTAGAGTGTTCACACACATCACTACCTAAATATGTCAACAAATCCCCCCTGGGAGTGATGCGGTGAACAAGGAGCTGGCACTCGTGTGTAAGGAAGTGCCAAGCTATGTGGAAATCACTCCACAAAAGGAAGTAAGCCCAAAGCTTTGCAGAAAGCTTTAAACTTCTCCCTAGGCAGAGCCTTTGTGAAAAGGTCTACAATGTTCTCTTGCGTGGGCACATATGCCAAGCTGATCTCCCCAACAGAGAACTCTCTGTGACATAGTGATAATGCACCTCGATGTGCTTAGTGTGAGCATGGAACACAGGGTTCCTCGCAACTGCCAATGCGCTATGACTGTCAGTGAAGATGGTGGTGGTAGAAGTCTGACCAACACCCGAATCACCCATAAGGCATCTGAGCCACACACACTCAACAATCGCTGTGAAAGCTACCCTATACTCAACCTCACAACTAGAAGTGGCCACAGTAGGCTGCTTCTTGATCAACTAAGATATACATGCACTACCAAGCATGAAGCAAAAGCCACTAGTGGACACATGAGTGTCATAACAACCAGCCCAATCAGAGTCAGAAAAAGCATGCAAATCTGGCAGTAGTGATCCCCCCTTGGGATAAAACAACCCAAGTAGTCAAGTACCACTCAAATAGCAAAAGATGCGCTTAACTGCCTGCGCATGAGGATGATGTGTGAGCATCAGTTAAGAGAATGGGTACTTAGGGATCATCTGAATATCAAAGGGAATGCTTTCTACATTCATATGGCAAACTACAGGGAAGAGAATATTTTAAAGTTTGCATTAGTGCCGATAGATGCTCTTCCAATAGAACTTAGTCCAAAGGTAATGGATGAAAAATCACAGATTTCTTGGTTGGTGAAATGTAGAGATTTCATTTTATTACTAAGAAATTCCTATGTATGAGCTACATGATGGATGTCCACAGCACACAAGGTAGTTTAGATTAAATTATTACTTGTGATTACACTCAAGGTTAGGAAGACCTAGAGTGGTAGGAGGGCAATCTATCATTTAGTATTAGATGGGTTTGGAGTCACTTGTTACGGGACTTTGTTCCATATCTTAGAGGATTCTATGGTTTATTATCTCCATTATGATATGGTCAAGCCTATAAGCTTGGCACTTTTACATGCTATTGCTCCAAGGAGGATACATCATATGGACTTAGGTCATTTGGATTTGATGTTGTATGTTATGGGAGTAATAGTTTGGAGGTGGAGTGTATATGGGAGATAGTAGGCACCACTCATACAGTTTCCCACCTTTGAGATGATCTCATATGAGATCTCTTAAGGGGAAGGATATGGGGAAACAACACACAGAGATGACCATGTACATAGAGTACATGAGGTTCAGGGGAGTCTGAGCACTTTCTTCTACCATTACGAACATTTCATCTACATTTTCGAGGATGAAAATGCTCTCAAGGAGAAGGAAATGTCACATCATGGATGCATAACTTTAAAAGTTAGATGGCACTTATGGGCCATGGCATCATTTGAGGCATCTTACCTCTTGGTAGAGTCTCAAGAGGAGATATTAGACGCTCGATGGCTGGGAGGTTCGAACAATCTTGTCTATGTGTGTGTTTGACAGCAGCCCGCGATGGCAAGTTGGCAAAGATGTTGAATGGAGAGGCAGACCACCAAAAGAACTCAACACAAGCCAATCTTGGCTAATGCAGGAACTAATAACAGG
Organism: Ceratopteris richardii; assembly: GCA_020310875.1. Taxonomy (NCBI): domain Eukaryota; kingdom Viridiplantae; phylum Streptophyta; class Polypodiopsida; order Polypodiales; family Pteridaceae; genus Ceratopteris; species Ceratopteris richardii. The sequence continues at coordinate 63,440,263 of CM035416.1, forward strand.
TTCTTCTTGATCCTTGGCACAAATAAAGCATCTGACAAAGTGAAAGAACTACCATCAGCAATAGTCGAAATGATCTTACCAACTCCCATAATAGGATAAGAGGAGTTGTTGGCACATGTAACAGTATTCCCTGTAGGGGCAGGCTCGAGTGAAGAGAAGAAACCGCGCTGCGAGGTAATATGTTTGGTCGCCCCACTGTCAAAATACCAAACATCTGAGTCTACTGCTGACATGCATTGCTCATGAGAAGATGGGTCAAAACTACAGACAGTAGTAAATGCCCATTCTTCTTCCTACACAAGATTAGCAGACTCTGTTTTTGGTGTAGAGGCCTCTATAACAACCATTCCAGCCTCTTTCTTCTTTACCTCTTTAGCAGCCAGTTTTGGACAGTTCTTTATGATATGATCATTCCCTTTACAGTACTTACAAAACAATTTCTGCTTTTCTGATTTCTTCTCATCTTTATCTTCCTTCTTCGAATGTGTAGAATTACAAGATTTCTGCTTACTAGTTGAAGAGCTCCATTTTCCTTTGCCCTTCTGACTAGCCAAGAAAGCTTGATCTGCAACTTGCATAATGGACATGTTTTGCCTGGACTGATCTTCCTACAACGGAACAGAGCCTAACTCCTCAAATGATAAGGCATTTGGAGTGCCTTTCGTCATCAACCGAAGAGTAGAAGCAAAACTCTGATATGAATCAGGAAGACCATTCAGAACGGTCTGCACAAGTGAGCTATCTGGTATAACCTCATCAGCAGAAATCAAGTGTTCCTTCAAGTCTTTGATCTTCGTAAGGAAAATGTCCATAGAATCACCTTCATTCACGTGCTCAATCTCCAACTGTTTTCAGAGGTAAGCAATAGGAGCCTCATTCCTAGCTTGGTACAATGTGGTAAGTGTATCCCAAGCATCCTTGGCTGTTCAGCAAGAGCAAATATGAGGAATAATGTCACGTTTGATAGACAAAGCTATCAATGCATGTGCCTGGGCATCTCTGCCATACCAGCGAATCTGCTCTACAGTAGGTGCAACAGAAACTGTAGCACAAACAGGAATACATAGAATATCACCATCTTTGACACCTTCTGCATCAGCTTCAGTACCTACAGTTGTAACATTTGCAGGTGTGATAGGACGTTTTCGACACCCTGCACGATGTTCCACAGTCCTTTTGCAACCAACACATGTCGCATCATATAAGCCCATAACGGGTAGTTGGTACCATCCAACTTATCCTCAATAGCCAACATACAGAATACATAATTGCTTTCAGCCATGGCCGGTGACTAAAATACCTTGATATACAAAGTTCACTATATCTCAAAAAGGTGAACAGAACTGCCCAAACGAATTCTGCTAGACCTGTAGTAGACTTTGAGATGCTTATACTGGCGAATAGAAACTGGTATATACCTTTGGTGCAAAAAGACAAAATAGCTTGCACAAGTGCTGTGATAGTGTGTTCGGAGGCCGAGACGAGCTTGAGCAACACAAGCCTCATTTTTTGCCTAGAATGGTGTGCTAAGAATGTTCCAAGCATCTTTGATTGTCTTGCCTAAGCAAATGTGAGGGATAATGTCCTGTTTGAGAGACAAATCTATCATTGGATGTGTCTATGCATCTTTGCCATCCCAAGGAAGCCACTCTACAATAGGTGCAATAGGAACCATAGTAGGACCAAGAATTTGATGATCATCATCTTTGACACTGCCTACATCACCTAGTATCATAACGTTTGCAAGTTTAGAAATATGTATTTCAACACCATGCACACTATTCTACGAGCCTTTTGCTACCAATATGTGACACATCATGTATGATCACAAAAGGTAGTTAGATCCATCCAACTTATCCTCAACAACCAACATAAGAGATACATCCTTACTTTTTGCCATGGCCAATGACTATATCATGATGCCAAAAAAATGTTTTCTTTTCCCAAAAAGGCTGAATAGAATACCCAACCAAGGTTTACTAGTCATGTTGTAGACTTTGAACTTCTTGCATTGGTAAATAGAAAATCGTATATATGTTTCGCACAAAAGGATGTAATTGATTCCATAATCATTGCAATAGTGCTTTCAGAGGCCGGAATGAGCTCAAACTAAATTTTTGATGTCACACAACAAAGTTGATTTGAGTTGATAATTTCTAGTATGCTCACCAAATTTCACATGATTTTGATATTGTGACCGAAAGGGTGTCGACAATGCCCTATAGAAGTGGCGATTTGCTCTAATACCAACTGTCAAACTATGGAAGCACACAAACAACATGAGGAAGAATAAGAAGCTTGGAGCACAACATCGAGTGCATTACTAAGTGAATATACAAAGATTAGTAGCCCATTAGGGTTATAGGCATATATACAAGCCAAGGGGGAAAACCTCCTAAAGGGGGAGAAAAAGTGTTGTGATGATATATGGGTGCACAAGAATAAGAACACATGGAGGTGATGAACTGGTTTGGACAACATAGTAGAGACATGTAACTCATACTGAAGGAATTGTGTAGTTCTTGCACTGTCAGCGAATGACTTTAGGCAACAATCCACTTATGTGTGTGTTGGTGTACTTTTATGTGTTTTGTTCGGTTTGCATGTGATTGCTATTTGTTCATGTATGTGCATCTATGTGTTGTTTTCTATTTCATGTGTGCTGAATGTTTGTTTTGTTTTGAGTGATTATAGGGAAGATTTATCCTTAGAGTTTCATTAGGTCACTTGCTTGAACTTGACATCTCACGCATGATGTTATGCCGAGTTCATCTGTCCAAGGATTACAATTGATTTGATGATACCAAATAATTTTTGTCCAATGTCGAAGTGTTTTCTCACACTACTTAATGCTAGGATAAATTGACTTTATGAATTGTTCTACTCCCTCATCTTTGGGTTTCTATCCCCTTTGATCCATTCATTTGTGACCTACACTTGAGTCTACATCGAGCACCCCGTGTGTGCTGTATCATTGAACTTGACGGTTTACTTGATCCATCAACCGAGCTCTTCACTGCGACATTTCAAGTGAAGTCTATCTTTGTGGATGGTCTATCACCAAGTTGGACTAAAGATAAAGTGAAGTAAACTTTTGGGTGGTTTGGTGATATTGAGTGCATAGTTCTTGCTCGCAATATGCCACATGTGCTTGATTGTGCAAATGTTTTCCTTAGGTTTTAGATACTTCTGATGGTGTCATTCTCATAGCATGCATGAGACCATGCAAGCCAAAGAGAAGGTAGAGGCAATGGAGGCATGCAGTCCTAATGTGGCTATGAGTTCCGATGTCCGACCAAAAGTACCAGTGTTTGCCTCACTTATTGGTGTGCTCGCTTAACTGGTGGTTGCTTCTTTTGGGATGCCATGTCTGATGAGACAAGGATGCACCTCAACTGGGAATTCATGATGAAGGATGCTCACTACATGGTTGGAAACAACAACGCTCACCTCCTCTCATTATGGATGGGTGCAAAACAAAAGGAAGTTGTCACCAATCAAAAGTGTGTTTCCAAGCAAAAGATAGTTTTGTTTTGTTCTCAACCATTCTTAGAGACACTCTAAATTTATCTTACGTAAACATATAAAATTGGATTAGGGTTATATGAGTATATAAATCCAAGGAAAAAACCTCCTAAAGGGGGCAAAAAGTGTCCGGGGAGTCCTAAGTGTGTTCACACACATCAATACCAAAATATATCAACACATATAGTCTCCAAAAATAGACTATTATTTGATGTGGGCAAGAACAAAGCCATAATTAATTTTTTGAAATAAAGAAATGTCAAAGAGGTTAAGGATTTATTAGGCATTGTGGATATTAATGAAACTTTATCTACATGCACTTAGTAGTTGCATATGCCTCTATGCTTTCCTCATAAAATTTGAGTGGACGGAAGAGTGTTGAAGAGCTTAAACATAGACTAATTACTACACCAATACTTAAGGTTCCTGATCTGAATAAAGTCTTCTATGTTCACATTGATGCATATAACTATGATATAGGGTTTATCCTCACACCACTTGCATATGAACAGGGACTTGATTTTTCCATCACTTATGCTAGTAGACAACTCAACAATGTAGAGCAGAATTACACCACCACCAAAGGAGAGGAATTAGGAGCGATCTATGCGAACAAGAAATTTAGAAACTATGTGCTTTCAAATAATTTTAAGTTTTGGGCCAATTATCAAGTCCTGCGTTTAGTCAACAAGCCCTTCAATACAAGAAGACTTGTTTGATGGTTTATCTTATTGATGGAATTGGATTTTTAGGTAATCATAAGAAAAGGTAATATGCATGTGCATTGAAACAAAATTTTCAAGTTGAAAATTTGCAAACCTTGTTGGGGGATTCTTAAACAAGAAGGAGTTTGAGGGTGTGTAGGAGAAAATGAAAAGACCAGAAGAGGAAATACACCTTGGAAGCTTCTGCTGATTGATTAGAGGAAGACAATTACAATGTTTGAAGCAAAAGACAAGCCAATACTTCTGTGCACAATCACATAGAGTGCTCAATTACAAAATACCCAATATCCCAAAGTCTTCTTGCCGCCGGCCTCCTCTGCACCAGACCTCCACCTGCTTCAAGCTTATCCTTGTGCACACCTTGCACCAACTAAGGGGGGGGTTCACCTGAACCTTCCAAAACACTTTAAAACACACTTTGAACCTTAGGGAAATTAGAGAAAATACCTCTGCAACCTGCAACTCACTTTCTCCAATTTACCCTTTGTGGACAATTAATTGTGCACTACCTGTGCACTTTGACACCTACATTTTAGCACTTTGACTTTGCACCTGTTGACTTTGACCTTGACCTTGTTGACTTTGACCAGTTGACTTTGACTAGTTGACTTTGACCTTTTGACTTGGACTGTAGTTGACTTTGACCAACATGACTTTTATGGGATCAACAGTTGCCCACCACCTAATGTGCTCTCCGTCCCGGAGAGCTATAGCCAAAACTTTGAGCATAACAGACACCATGAAAATAGAGCTGCAAAAAACTTGAATAGTACATCAGAGCATCAACCAAGTCCACCAAAAGCAGAATAGAACAAGCACCAGAGAAGAACCAAAAACTGGATTTTGCCATGGAAAAGCAAAGGGTTGCAATGGGAGGGTAGAAAGGATGGGGAAGGAAGGGCTGATGGGGCTGATAGGGATAGGTTCAGGAGGGTTAAGGATGTGGCTGGGCAGGTGTGTAAAGGGAGGGATAGGGAGAAGGATGATGGGGCTGGAGAGGGGAAAAATGATCAAACATGAGAGCTACAGAGGGAGCAAATGGGAAATATTGAAACGTAGGGTGAGAAGAGGGGATAATAGACAATGTGGCCAATGGAATGAGATAAAAACAAGTGGTAATTATGCGCAAAACATGAGGGTTTGGACCAAAAGTCAGAGAAAAGTGGGAATTTGGAAAAATAAAGTCAAAAACGGAGTCCAGAGGTGCCAAAAAACATGAAAATGACTCTAGTTTTATAGAAAACGGCCAACCGAGGCACAATCCCGAGCCAAAAGCTTTGAGCCAGAAAAAGTAAAAAAAAATTATATATATATAAATAATATATATATATATATATATATATATATATATATATATATATATATATATATATATATATATATATATATATATATATATATATATATATATATATATATATATATATAGAGAGAGAGAGAGAGAGAGAGAGAGAGAGAGAGAGAGAGAGAATTTTTTTTTTTTTGAAAGGCGAACGCCTATGCAGAAAAAATAAAAAGAAAAATAAATAACAGAAAAAGAAAATAAAATAAAACTTAAAATAATAAAAAAAAATAAAATAAAAAATAATAAATAAATAAATAATAAAAAATAAGAAAATAAAAAAGATAAAAAATAAAAAATAAAAGAGAAAAAATAAAAAATAAATTTTTTTTTTGGGGGGGGGGGGGAGGGGGGGCTGTCAGAACCGGGGGGGGGGGGAGGGAGGGGGGGGGGGAAATTTATTTATTATTATTTTTTTGGCAAAAAACAAAAAAACGCCCTGGGGGGGCTTTTTTTTTTTTGAAAAATAACCCAAAAATAGAGAAAAATGAAGGAAAAATTAAAAAAAAAGCCAAAAAATGGCCAAAAAATTCTGAAAAATTTCTCATTAAATTTTCCACAGGGCTAAGCCCAATTTCTTTCATCACACCACAGAGAGCCTCCTTTTATTCCTCCTATTTGGCAAGAAAATGACATACGAAAGGGATAAAAAATGCTAGAAAAATGCTAAAATTGCTAGAAAATTTCCAAAAATACCCAAAAGTGTTACTTTTGCAGAGGTTATGAAATGCATCTAGGTTTGCTAAAAACACCAGGAACAAGAATGAAATTGATAAAGAAAACTTCTAAAACTGAGCAAAATGAGATGAGAAAGCTATGTACAACCTGGACAGATTTTGCAGTTCTAGGTGATCCATACTTCTTCAAGTGAGTTGATGATAGGCCTTGAGCCTTGATATGTTGACCAGTGGCAATGCCTCTCCTTTCAGCGTCTCTAACTCCACAACACCCCAATTTAGTATTGTTTTGACTCGATACGGTCCGTCCCAATGTGGAAGCCATTTTCCTCTCAGTTGTGTATGAAGTTGAGGTCTATGGAGAAGAACTAACATGCCTGGTTCTATGTTGTTGTTCCACAGATGTCGATCATGTGCCTCCTTCCTCTTGATCTGAGTCTCTAACAATTGTTTTGTTGCTAGTAGACGAATCTCCTCCACTTTATGTAGTGCTCCGAGCCTCTGAGAGACATCACAATCCTTCTTGCCCTGCATGAATGCTATCTTAGGTGATCCATTTAAAAATTCAAAGGGCTCAATGGGCAATATGCCATAAACTAGTTGGAATGGAGAATATCCCGTGGCCTCTTTGTAGGCTAACCTGTATGCCCATAGGGTACCTTGATAAGCAATGCCCCAGGAAGTGGGCTGTAACATACACTCCTTTCTTAACATTGAGATTAAAACCTTATTTGCCGATTCAGCCTGTCCATTGGCTCTTGGATAGTAAGCACAAGAGGTCCTATGTAGAATTCTATACCTGTTGAAAATTTCCTGCAGGACCTTATTGACAAAATGGGTACCTTGATCTGTACAAATTTCAAGTGGGCATCCAAACCTGCAAATGATGCTACTATAAATGAAATCAGCAACAGTTTGGGCAGTGCAGTCGGGGGAGGCAATAGCTTCAGCCCACTTTGTCGCATAATTTGTAGCTATCAAGAGATATTTTTCTCTTTTTGGAATTGCGGGAGGGTAGATGGGCCCTACAAAATCTAGCCCCCACTTCTCAAATGGTTGCGAGGAAGTGGAAACAATCAAGGGGTTATGCCTCTGCTTTGTTGGCTTAGGTCCACACCTCTGGCAAACGTCACATGCCTTTCCCCATTCATCTGCATCCTTAAATAGTGTAGGCCACCATAGACTAGCATCCAGTATCCTCTGACTCATAATATGCCCTGGAAGGTGCCCACCACCTGTTCCTTCATGTGCAGAGTGAAGGACTTCCCTCACTTCTTCTTCTTCCAAACACTTCCTAAACCTGTCATCCTTGCCCTGTCTATACAATTTATCTTCAATGAAGGTATATGGTCTACTCTTGATTAGCAGTCTCTTCTTTTGCACAGCACTAGCCTTTTCTGGATACAACCCAGTTTTAATGAAATTTTTGATATCATAATACCAACCTTGAGCTTGTACAGCAAACAGATGAGCATCTAGAAAATCATCATTGATTCCACTAGTTTGATTCATCATATTGATTCTGAATAGGTGATCCGTCATAACATTATCTTTACCTGGTCTATGGACTACAGAAAAATCAAACTCTTGGGACAACAATAACCACCTCCATATTCTACCAGTGGCTTGTGGTTTGTTGAGTAAGTATTTTAGTGGTTGGTGATCTATTGTAATAATAAATTTTACTCCCAGTAAGTAATGAATTTTGGACAACAAAGACCATTGCTAGGGCTTCCCTTTCTGTAGTACTGTAATTCCTTTCAGCCTTGGTCAAGATTCTACTGGCATATTGAATTGGTCTGTCCACTTTAAATTCTTCACTGGGTTGGGTCAAAACTGCCCCCACTGCATAGGCACTGGCATCTACATGTATATGAAAGATTTTTTACCACTCAGGTGTGATCAAAATAGGAGTAGACACTAACCTAGACCGTAATGTTTGATATGCTTTTTCCTCCTCTTCTTCCCATTTAAAAGGTACTTCCTTACCTGTAAGTCTAGCGAGTGGTCTGGCTATCTCTGCATACATTTTTATAAATCTTCTATGGTATCCAGTATGCCCCAAGAAACTCTGAATCTCTTTAGGGGATTTAGGTTTAGGCAACTTTAATATAGAAATGATTTTGTCAGGATCTGGGGCCATACCTTTAGCTGACACCACATGTCCTAAGAGAGTTCCTTCTGTCACAAGGAAATGACATTTGTTTGGATTGAGCTTTAGCTTAGTCTCCCTGCATCTTTTGAAAACATTCCGCAGTTGCCTCAAGTGATGGTCCAAACAATCTAGAAGAGTTTCTTTGTGAGATCCTAAAAATGAAGAGAAGTCATCCATGAAGATTCTAAGTGATTCCAGCAATAGGGGGCCAAAAATGAGATTGACCGTTCTGTTAAAGGTGGCTGGAGCATTTCTGAGCCCAAATGGCATTTTTACATACATATATGTTCCCCAAGGTGTGATAAAAGCAGTCTTTTCACGATCCTCTGGGTGTATTGATATTTGATTATAGCCACTAAATCCATCCATAAAGCTATATAATGCATGCCCCGCCACTTCTTCAATGACCTGTTTTGCAAAAGGCATTAGGAAACCATCTGGAATGGTCACCTTGTTGAGTGCTCTAAAGTCAACACAAATTCTGATTTTATTAGTATTCTTCTTTGGTACTATAACCATAGGTGAGAGCCACTCTGAGTGTTCTACAGGAATGATGATTCCTGCATCCTCCATCTTCTGGATTTCCACATAGACAGCTTCAGCATATTTTGGATTAAGTTTATAACTCTTCCCTCTTATGGGTTTGGCTCCATCAACCAGAGGGATTTTGTGCTCTCCATAAGTTGTAGGCACTCCTTCTAAGTCTTTATAATGCCAGGCAAAAACATCTGTATAATGGGTCAAGAATGATTTTACCTTTTCAAGGAGCCCTGGGTGGTTCCACAACCAAGTGGCCACCAAAACTGGCCGATTATTGTCTTGAGTGCCTAATTGTATTTCTTGGACATGATTTCTCTCTACCATATTATCTTCGTGCTCATCTTCTTCCTTGTCTCCTTCTACTAGATTTTCCTGCATTGCTTCATAAGCAGGTGTATTTTGGACTTCAATGTGTTCCTCCTTGTCCTGCATCCATCCTGCAGGGATTTCTTGAATTGGGAAAGAACATTCTTCACTAGAATTTTTTACCTTGCCTTTAGCTTTAGTAACCTCTTTATCTGTGGTTGTCATATCCTCCTCCAAGTTGTATTTGAGGGGTGTCTTCCTGCCCCTTCTGTGGTCTGTGATGGGCTCTCCCAATCCATCAACCTGGACTTTTTCTTTATCTTCATCATAACCTTCAGTCGTGCAAGAATTATTAAGAAAAATTCCAAAACAAGAGGAAGAGTTGCCTGCTTGGAGCCAATTTAGAATATCCTCTTCTTCCTCGAAATCTATTTGGGGTTGATCCTCCGATTCTGTTTCCATGCATATGACAACTGTTTGCATCATGCTAGTGTTTCCTTGATTATCTGGGCCCTCTTCTAAATGAATCTGTGTCAGCTCCTGCCCTTTCTTTTGTACCCACATAGTGTCCAATTAAGAGAGGAAATCCTCCTTCAACCTGGGGCAATCTTAAAACCACAAAATCCAGAATGAATAGATTACCTTGTACTTCAAGTGGAACTTTTGGGATCACTCCCAAGGGCCTTACTTTGCTCTGATCTACCAAAGTAATAGTAAAATTTGCAGGCCTTGAAGGCTGGAGTCCAATCTTTTCCATTGTATGTTCAGGCATCAAGTTAATGCCAGAACCACCATCCACAATAACTCCTTGAAATTCATGACCCTTGATAGATACTATCAGCCGAGGACTTTTATAATCTATAAGGGATGCTTCCCCTACAATTTTTTCTTTATGTAAAACAGCAGTCTTTGCCACCAAACTTGTAGTGGAAGCTTCATCAATTATTTGCAATAACTCTGACCTGAATTTCCCATCCATCTTTATTAAATCAAAAATACTAACCTCCTTTTTCATGGACTTGAGTAGTTTTGAAGCCTCTGATTCCTTGAGAGCATGGGCTCCAGTTGACTTATCAAACTCCTCATGAGCCCTGTTGAAGGCATGCCCAATGGCATCACTGGTGCATATGAGATCTCCTTTTTGACTTGTATCTGCACCTGTGGTGACTTTATCTTCAGATGGTTCTCTGTTTTGATTCCATTCCTTAATCTTTGAACCTTGTCCTATGTCTGCTTGAGCCTTCCCCTTGCTTCTTGTCTGCACAGTCAAAGATTCTATTTCTTCTAATTGCACCACCCTGGTAGATGGTGATGGCTCATTGACCAGATCACACACTTCTTCTTTGTGCACTGAAATCATTTGAATATGAGGCCCGGATGAAGAGGCTTGATTCTTAGGACAATTTGTATAATGGTCTCTTGCATCAGGGCAGTTCCTGCAAGGAGGGGCATTTTCTGGTAGGGTGCACCTACTTTGATAGTGCCCACATTCTCCACATCTGAAACAGATGATTGGCCTCCTAGGCCCATTTCCAAAGTTATTCCTCTGTCTAGGATTATATTTGTTACCTTGATTTGGTGCAGCAACCATCACATTTGCTGGTGTTGGGGGTCCTCCTTGTGTCCAGTATGTCGTTGCAGGCATTCCTCTTGATTGGCATTCATGGGCCTCATGGCCAACTTTCCTGCATAATTGACAAGTCACACTTAACAGAGGACATTCACTTACTATGTGACCTTGCTTGCTGCACATGGAACACCAAAGTCCACTCTTGATGCCACCTCCTTTGAGAACCTGCAACTCCTGTCGCAGCTGAGCCAATTCCTCTGCCTGGGCCTCCTCCTCCTTTTGGAGCTTTAGTGCTTCAATCTCCCTTCTCAGCTGAGCAACAACATTCTCCTCCTCTTTGTAGGGCTTATTTCTTATTAAGCTCTCCAGCTCTTTCCTTAGCTGTATCACTGGATCCTCCATTTTTGTACCATATGTTGGTTGGGAAGAAGTTGCTCCATACTGGTACCTTATCTGCTCCAAGCGTGTGGCTGTGCTGATGAACTCCTCTATGGAGACTGTAGGTAACACTAATTCCTTTATTTTGCATTGGGTGGCCACTTGTAGGGGCTTAGCCAACCATTTCTTAACAAAAAAATCGTGTGGTGGATCTGGCAATTTAGCCATTAGTGCTTTGGCCCGAGTCACAAACTCTGGGAACTTTTCTCCTGGACCCAATCTTAAATTTTCTAGCTCTTCTATGATAATCTCCGCAGTGTTGCCATGCTGGAACTGATTTTTAAATGCATCTTTCATCACATCCCAAGTGGTAAAATGGTTTTCAGCAAACTGGCTGAACCACTTATCAACTAATCCCTCTAATGTGGCAGGGAAGAGAATAAAAAAGGCATCCTCCCTACCCATTAGGCCTCTAGTCTTACATAGTGCCAAAAACCTTCTAATGTGTTCATCCGGATCCTCCTGAGCTAGGCCTTTGAAAGAAGGAAACTTTATATTTAATCTAGAGAGTAAAGTTTCCAAGTCTACCTGACCCGCCATGCTCTTGACTGATGTTGAAGATAGTGGACTGGAGGACCTTCTAACAACTTTCCTTCTTGTTTGCTTGCAGGTGACCCTCAATGTTTGGGACCGGGTTGCGGTCATGAGCAGCTCATAGCCCACTGAATATGAGACACTTGATAAGAATATTTACCTTTAGTTTGATGAAGTAGCACTGTGGTTCTGTCGACACTTGATCTCTTCTATGCTTTGCACAAGAAGGAGTTTGAGGGTGTGTAGGAGAAAATGAAAAGACCAGAAGAGGAAATACACCTTGGAAGCTTCTGCCGATTGATTACAGGAAGACAATTACAATGTTTGAAGCAAAAGACAAGCCAATACTTCTTGCACAATCACACAGAGTGCTCGATTACAAAATACCCAATATCCCAAAGTCTTCTTGCCGCCGGCCTCCTCTGCACTAGACCTCCACCTGCTTCAAGCTTATCCTTGTGCACACCTTGCACCAAGCTTCCACTAAGGGGGAGGAATGAATACCTTCTGTCGGCACGCGCACACTGCAAAGAGACCTTGAGACCCTTGGGGGACTAGCTTAGCACTCTCTGCACAATCCCTTAGTCACTCTCTATGCACTGCTTCAACTCCACTTCTCTACGTCGCACACTGGTGACTCTTGCACTTCTCTCCCTTGCTTCACTTAGACTATGCTTCTCTTGCTTACTCTAAGATTGGTCCAAGAATAGACCTTGCCTTGATTTGAGTGTGTCGATCACGTACGCTCCTAACTGCAATGGTATCTTGGTGCTCACTTTGATGTCCCAAGATTGTCTTCACAAGTGGCAGCCAACGACTCACTGTTTTGTCCTGTAGTGACTTTAGACTAAAACCCAAAATTTTAATGGGGGGGCCATACTTTCACCTGTGCGTACGTTGTCGCTTCACAGACCTTCACATTTCCTTTTAAGTCTTCACTTTTGCACCTAAGGGGGGGGTTCACCTGAACACTTTAAAACACACTTTGAACCTTAGGGAAATTAGAGAAAATACCTCTGTAACCTGCAACTCACTTTCTTCAATTTACCCTTTGTGGACAATTAATTGTGCACTACCTGTGCACTTTGACACCTGCATTTTAGCACTTTGACTTTGCACCTGTTGACTTTGACCTTGACCTTGTTGACTTTGACCCGTTGACTTTGATCGGTTGACTTTGACCTTTTGACTTTGACTGTAGTTGACTTTGACCAACATGACTTTTATGGGCTCAACAAACCTCCAAATAGAATTTCTTACCTATCGGATGCTTATTTTCTCAATCTAGAAGTGTTTCCCAAATGGATAGAAGCTTATGTGCATGTGCTAACTTATGGTCCACTAAACCATTATCATCCTGCTAAGAAAAAGTTAATTGCAGAATCAAATGATCTTTGAGTCATCGGTAGAATAATATTTGGAGTGGGAACGAGGCATCTTACCTTGTTGCCTAGATGATGATGAGAAGTGGGGACTAATCTCAAAAGCCTATATTTCCAATTTGGGATGGCACTTTCCCTAAACAAAAACACTGAAAAACTTGAAGCAATTAGGTGTGTATTCGCCACACATGACCAAGGATTCCATGAGTATTGGACCACCTACAACTTTTGCAAGGAAACACCACCTACTCAACATTCAACTCTATATCAGGTGTTTGTGCTAGTAATTTAGATTAAAGCTATTGTTAATTACTTACTTGAAATAATTCTTCTAGAAGGTAGTAAGCCTACATGAAGAAAGTTGCTCGCGTAAGAATCAAGAGAGTATTCTCTAATAGAAAATCAAATTTATAGATGAGGAAGAGATAAATTCTTGTGAATGTGTACCCATGAGAGTGAATACCTACCTATTTTGGAAATGGCCCAGTCAAAAGATTTAAGAAGACACATTGCACAACATGGCAAGAACCCCATAAAAATCTTCATGTGCTTTAGTTATTTTCCACAACCTTGTATAGTTTTCACACAATTTTTACAATATAAGACTTGTATATAACAATGGGATTTGTATTTATATACTTTATAATAAAGGAAAGAGTATTTCCTTGAAAAATCTACAAGAAGAGCCTTTTTGAGTAGGTTCTTTTTTTTAAAGATATTTATAGAATAAAAAGAAATGTTCTTGAAAAACTTCTATAAAAATGGCCAATATCTCATTTGTAAAAGACTTTTTGCTAGTGTGAGTTAGAGAGATCCTCTTCTTGCAAAAAATCACGTGCAAACTTTCATGGATTCTTGGCGACTTCTTTTGCTCTATTGATGTAAGACACTTGGTTCTTGCTTCCTTTCATTACAATATCATTAGGCTAAAAGTTTTTGGTCTGTTCTTGTGATTTTAAGTTGTTTTGTGATCAATCTTCATGTCTTTTTATAGGCATGGACCTTTATATAGAAAAGAAATAGCTAATCAAGTTAAGGATCTACTTCACAAAGGACTTATAAGGCCTAGTTCTTCTCCCTTTGGATCACCTACCCTCTTAGTGGAGAAGAAGAACAAGATGTATAGGATGTGCAATGACTATAGAGCACTCAATAAGATCACAAGTAGAAATAGATATCCTATTCCTAGGATAGATGTTTTGCTAGATAAACTTTGTGGAGCACGTATCTTTAGCAAAATTGATCTTAAGTCTAGGTATCATCAAATATGAATGAAAAAAAATAACATTTATAAGACTGCCTTTAGAACTCAAACTGGTCACTTTGAATCATGGTAATGCCTTTTGGACTCACCAATGCACCTGCCACATTTGCACGTATGATCAATAATATTTTCCTTGATTACCAAGCTTTTATTCTTGTTTTCTTTGATGATATACTTGTCTATAGTGAGAACTACAATGACCATGAAAATCATTTAGCAACAGTCTTTAATTTGTTACAAAAAAAAACTTTATGCTAATCCTGAAAAGAGTTCTTTTTCAAAAAAGAATTAGAGTATTTAGGACATATTATTTCTAGAGAAAGTGTTCATGTAGATCCAAAGAAAATTAAAGTAATTGAAGAATGGAATGTACCTCAATCACGGTGAATGATGTACACTCTTTTCTAGGGTTAGCTAGTTTTTAATAGAGAGTTTGTAAAAGGTTTTTCTTATTTAGCACTTTTGATCACATTATTATTGAAGAAAAAGTTAAAATTTGCATGGAGATTAACACAACAACAATCTTTTGAAAAACTCAAACATGCACTTGTTTTGCAATTATCGAATTTTGCACAACCTTTCCATGTAGTTACAGATGCTAGTGGTTTAGGTATAGGTGTTATTAATGCACAATGATCATCCCATTGCATTTGCATTTGAAAGTAGGAAACTTAAACCTTCTGAAAAGAATTATAGTACATATGATAAGGAACTCTTACTTGTTATGCATGCTTCAAAAATTTGGAAATGTTACCTTATGGGTTTTAAAGTTCTAATCAAAAGAGACTAGCAGGCTATTTAACATTTATTAAATCAACCATTGATTTTTAAAAGACACATTAAATGGGCTTCATTCATACAAAATTTTCAACCTATAATTCAATATCAACTTGGCAAACCTAATGTTGCAGTTGATGCCCTTAGTCATTTCCCATCCCCACAAACAAATATTGTTTCAATCAATAATATTTTCGTTGTTCATATTCATTCATTTCATGACATGATCGCTACTTATGCATTTGATTTGTATTTTTCACAAACATGGACTTGTTTCAATAATTCTACACCATCTAATGAAGATGATTACACTTTTCATAATAGATTCTTGTATTTCCAACACAAGTTATGCATCAATCACACAAGATTTTAAAGAATTTGTTATGAAAGAGATGCATGAACCACCATATATGGATCGTAGGGGCATACAGAGTACTATTTCTATGTGTAAAGAATTCTTCTTTTGGCCAAATATTGAAAAGGATATCACAAAGTATGCTTCCCATTACATTGTATGTCAACATGTGAAACGACATCATGGTAAAGCATTTAGATTATTAATGCCTCTTCTCATACCTAATGGAGCATGGGAACAAATTTCTGTGGATTTTATTACTTGTCTTCCTACAAATTCATCTCATAATGATATGATTTGGACAATTGTTGATAGGTTTAGTAAACAAGCGTATTTCATTCCTTGTAAAAAGACTTTGCCTGCACCTCAAGCTGCTAAGTTACTTACTAAATGTTTCTTTTTGCAAGGCATTTGGATTGCCTTTCATCATCAATCAAAGAGTAGAAGCAAAACCCTGATATGAATGTGGAAGACAAATAAGAACAGTCTGCACAAGTGAACTATCTGGCAAGAATTCATTAGCAAAAATCAACTACTCCTTCAAATATTTTATGTTTGTAAAAAAAATATCCATAGAATCTCCTTCATTCATACGCTCACTCTTCAACTATTTTCAGAGGTAAGCACCACGAGCCTCATTTCTTGCTTGGTATAAAGTGAGTGTATCCCAAGCATCCTTTTATATTTTGCAAGAGTGAATATGAGGGTTAATAGCACATTTAACAAAAAAAGCTATCAATGCATGTGCCTAAGCATCTCTTCCATTCCATTGAAGTTACTTTTTGGTAGATGGAGCAAGAACTTAAGCATGAATAGGAATTTGAAGATCATCATCTTCAATGCCATTTGCATCACCTTCAATAACTATGTTCACAATTGTAGTAGGGCTTTTTTCAATAACCTGCACAATATTCCACAACCCCTTTGCTACCAATACATGATGCATCATATATGCCCATAATGGGTAATAAGTACCATCCAACTTTTCCTCAATAGCCAACATACAAAATACATCATTGCTTTCAGCCATGGACACTAGCTATACCCTGTTGCAAAAAAATGACTATATCTCAAAAAGTTGAATGGAACCACCTTGTCAAGCTTTACTAAACATGTAGCAAACTTTGAGGCACTTGTATTGGGGAGCCAAAACCTGTATATATGTTTGGCACAAAGGGATGGAATTTCCTACATAGGTATTGCAATAGTGCATTTGAAGGCCAAAACAAGCTCATATCAAAATTTTGAGACCACAAAATGAAGTAGTTTTGAACTCCTAACAGGCTTGAGTATGCTCACCAATTTATGTGCAATTTCGAGACTGTGATCGGAGGGGTGTTGATGATGCCTAGATGAAATGATGACTTGCTTTGATACTAATTATTGAAGTTTGAGGTCTACAGAAGCATGCGAACAACACAAGGAAGAAGAAGAAGATTGGATCACAATGCACAATACTGAATGTATTACCAAATGAATGTATAAAGATAAGTAACTCGTTAGGGTTATAGGTGTATACACAAGCCTAGGAAAAAAGTGTCTCTCTGAGATTCAAGATAAATCAAAGAAGATTTGGAGCTAGAAGAAACGATGCAACTATAGGAAGAGTAAATGTTCACATTACTATGTAAAGTGTTAAAGCTTTTGAAGCTTGAAGATTTTCTAAGATGATGATGATTGTAGAGGACTTCTAATATCACATTAGCTTGGTTCTTGTGATGTTTCATACATCAACAACTTTATGTACTAAAGAAACATCGATTAGCTCTCGAGATGTGTATGACAATTTGTTGCATCTTTTGCAAGTGGATACCAAGTTGTTGGTCCAAATGAGGCAATTTCTCAGCCTTTATAGGTTCTGCTGTTGATATATTTAGGTAGTGATGTGCGTGAACACTCTAGGACCGCCGGGGCACTTTTTTCCCTCTTTAGGAGGTTTTTTTCCCCCGGCTTGTATATATGCCTATTGCCCTAATGGGCTACTTATCTTTGTACATTCTCTAGTAATACATTCAGTCTTGTGTGTTGTGCTCCAAGCTTCTTCTTCTTCCTTGTGTTGTTCGCGTGCTTCCGCAGACGTCTAACTCCAACAATTGGTATCAGAGCAGGTCGTTGATTCTTCTAGGGTGCCGTCGACACTCCTCCGTTTGCAGTCTCAGATTCGCACAAAATTTGGTGAGCATACTCAGGGTGTTTTCGAGATCAAAACCGCTTCGCTCTGTGGTGCCGAAATCGCGATCTGAGCTCGTTTCGGCCTCCGAACGCACTATCGCAGTGCTTGTGCAGGCTATTTCGTCCTTTTGTGCCAAAGGTATATACCAGTTTCTGTTCGCCAGTTTAAGCGTCTCGAAGTCTGCTACAGGTCTAGCAGAACTTGTCTTGGCAGTTCTGTTCAACTTTTTGAGATACAGTCAATTTTCTGCATCAAGGTATTTTAGTCACCGGCCATGGCTGAAAGCAATGATGTATTCCGTATGTTGGCTGTTGAGGATAAGTTGGATGGTACCAACTACCCATTATGGGCTTATATGATGCGACATGTACTGGTTGCAAAAGGATTGTGGAACATTGTGCAGGGTGTTGAAAGACGTCCTGTTACACCTGTAACTACAGGTACTGCAAATACAGGTGTTGGAGCTGATGAAGATGGTGTCGAAGATGATATTCCGCAGATTCCTGTTCGTGCTGCTGTTTTTGTTGCACCTACTGCAGAGCAGATTCGTTGGGATGGCAGAGATGCCCAGGCACATGCATTGATAGCTTTGTCTGTCAAACGTGCCATTATTCCTCACATTCGCTCTTGTAGAACAGCAAAGGATGCTTGGGATACACTTACCACTTTGTACCAGGCTAGGAATGAGGCTCGTGTTGCTTACCTCCGAAAACAGTTGGAGAGTGAGCACATGAATGAAGGTGATTCGATGGACAGTTTTCTTACAAAGATCAAAGACCTGAAGGAACAATTGATTTCTGCTGATGAGGTTATACCAGATAGCTCACTTGTGCAGACCGTTCTGAATGGCCTTCCTGATTCATATCAGAGTTTTGCCTCTACTCTTCGACTGATGATGAAAGGCAATCCGAATGCCTTGTCATTTGAGGAATTAGTCTCTGTTCTGTTGCAGGAAGATCAGTCCAGGCAGAATAGGTCCATTATGCGTGTTGCAGATCAAGCTTTCCTGGCTAGTCAGAAGGGCAAAGGAAAATGGAGCTCTTCTACTAGTAAGCAGAAATCTGCAAATGCTGCACAATCGAAGAACCAAGATAAAGATGAGAAGAAATCAAAAAAGCAGAAATTGTTCTGCAAGTACTGTAAAGGAAATGATCATATTATAAAGAACTGTCCAAAACTGGCTGCTAAAGAGGCAAAGAAGAAAGAGGCTGGAATGGTTGTTGCAGAGGCCTCTACACCAAAAACAGAGTCTGCAAATCTTGTGCAGGAAGAAGAATGGGCGTTTACTACTGTCTGCAGTTTTGACCCATCTTCTCATGATCAGTGCATGTCTGCAGTAGACTCAGATGTTTGGTACTTTGACAGTGGGGCAACCAAACATATTACCTCGCAGTGCAGTTTCTTCTCTTCACTCGAGCCTGCCCCCACAAGGAATACTGTCACATGCGCCAATAACTCCTCTTATCCTGTTATGGGAGTTGGTAAGATCATTCTGACTACTGCTGATGGTAGTTCTTTCACTTTGTCAGATGCTTTATTTGTGGCAGGGATCAAAAAGAACCTGTTATCAGTTTCTGCATTAGCCAAGATTGGCTTGGTTGTGAAATTCGTTGATGACAGGTGTACAGTCCATGATCTCTCAAATGGCGATGTGATTATTGCTTCTGGCATTTTATGTCGTGGGCTGTATAAGCTCATAGACTATGAAAAATCTGTGAATGATTCGGCATGTGTAGTTCATGATTCTCAGGCTATGTCAGATGCAAAGCTTTGGCATGCACGCTTTGGTCATCTGAATTTTGCTAGTTTGTTACGCCTGCAGAAATCTGAAATGGTGTCCTCTTTGCCCAAACTTGAGGCACCTGGAAAACATGTTTGTGAAGGCTGTATTTTGGGCAAAATGCAGCGTTCTTCCTTTCCAAAAGATGGTTCAGTTTGGGCTATGCAGAAATTGCAGCTTGTACATAGTGATGTCTGTGGTCCTATGGAGACACCCTCTTTTGGAAATTACCTTTACTTCGTGACTTTCATTGATGATTTTTCCAGGCATGCATGGGTATATCCACTCAAAGCAAAGTCTGAAGTGTTCATGTGCTTCAAACAGTTTTTGGTTTTGGCTGAAAATCTGTCAGCATGTAAAATGGGCACCCTCCGTTCTGATCGAGGGGGGGAATATATGTCTTCATATTATAATGCATTTCTAGATGAACGTGGGATAAAACACCAGTGTACAGTGCCGTATACACCTCAACAGAATGGAGTTGCTGAATGAAAGAACAGGTCACTCATGGAGATGGCGAGGTGCATGGTCAAAAGTCAGGCTTTACCACATAGTTTCTGGCTTGAGGCTGTCATGTGTGCAGCATATGTACTGAACAGGTGTCCCACGAAAGCGTTGCAGTCTATCACTCCATATGAGGCTTGGCATGACCGCAAGCCATCTGTTGCTCATCTGCGTGTTTTTGGTTGTTTGGCATATGCATTAGTGCCTGAACAACATCGCAGAAAATTGGATGATAAGGCAGTAAAATGTATTTTTGTTGGGTACAGTTCTGAAAGTAAAGGCTATCGTCTGTATCATCCACAGACTAAACGCATTCTGGTTAGCCGTGATGTTGTCTTTGTGGAAGATGCTATTCAGCCATTGCTTTCATGTACTAAGGAGACATTTGTTAGCTCCAAAGACATGTATGATACTTTGATGCCTCTTTTTACAGGTGGACAGGCTAGCGCTGGTCCTAATGAGGAAACTTCTCAGCCTTTGCAGGTTTCATATGATGATGCAGATCATGCCATTTCTGATGCAGATTTACATGATGCACTTGTTGATGAGAGAGCTGATATTGAACAGGCAAAAACTATGCCAAAATGGCTGGTGCAGACTTTGCGTGACAGCAAATTAGATGCACCTTTGTCATATCGTACTCGTTCAGGCTCTCATAGTACCTCCTTTGCATCAGATTGCTATGCTATGGCTGCATCTAGTCTCTATGATGAGAATGAGCCTGTTTCTTTTGATGAAGCACAAAATTCAGAAAATTGGATGGCTGCTATGCAATCTGAATATGATGCTATAATGAAGAATGGTACATGGTCTTTATGTGACTTGCCTCCTGGCAAGAAGGCCATTGGCACTAAGTGGGTATACAAGCTGAAGCATAAACCTGATGGTACAGTTGACAGGTATAAGGCTAGGCTTGTTGCAAAGGGTTATGCGCAGGAAAGAGGCATTGATTTTGATGAGACCTTTGCACCTACATGCCGTATGACTACTGTTCGGAGCATTTGTGCACTTGCAGCCCATCATGGTTGGAATGTACATCAGTTGGACATTAAAATAGCATTTCTGAATGGTGACTTGCATGAAGAAGTGTATGTTTTTCAACCCCGTGGCTTTGTGCAGAAAGGGCATGAAAACCAGGTGTGCAGGCTAAAGAAGGCGTTATATGGTTTAAAGCAAGCACCACGTGCTTGGTATGAGAAAATACATGCCTATCTGATTGCACATGGTTTTGAGAACAGTCGAATTGAAAGCACCTTATATGTTAAGCGTGCTAATGATGTGCTTTTGATCATTGTTGTCTATGTAGACGACATGCTGCTCACTGGTCCTCTTGAGAAGCATATTGCTGATTTCAAGGCTGATTTGCATGCCTCATTTGAGATGTCTGATTTGGGGCATTTGCATCACTATTTGGGCATTCAGTTTATGCAAGTTGATGGTGGAATGGCTTTGTGTCAAACGAAATATATTGACACATTATTGCAGCGTTTTGGCCTTGAAGACTGTAAGCCTATTGCCTCTCCTATGGAGATAGGTTTACGATTGAGTCTTCATGATGCTGGAGATGCATTTGATGCTGTTCTCTATCAGCAGGCTGTTGGATGCTTGATTTACTTATGCATTACTCGGCCAGATATCCAGTTTGCTGTCTCACAGATGAGCAGATTTATGCATTGCCCAGGAGTCACGCATTGGAAAGCGGTTAAGCGCATCTTTCGCTACTTGAGTGGTACTCGGCTACTTGGGTTGTTTTATCCCAAGGGGGGATCACTACCACCAGATTTGCATGCTTTTTCTGACTCAGATTAGGCTGGTTGCTATGACACTCGTGTGTCCACCAGTGGTTTTTGCTTCATGCTTGGTAGCTCATGTATATCTTGGTTGAGCAAGAAGCAGCCTACTGTGGCCATTTCCAGTTGTGAGGCTGAGTATAGGGCAGCTTTCACAGCGACTGTTGAGTGTGTGTGGCTCAGACGCCTTATGGCTGATTTGGGTGTTGGCCAGTCTTCTGCCACCACCATCTTCACTGACAGTCAGAGCGCATTGGCAGTTGCGAGGAACCCTGTGTTCCATGCTCGCACTAAGCACATTGAGGTGCATTATCACTATGTCAGGGAGAGGTTCTCTGCTGGGGAGATCAGCTTGGCATATGTGCCCACACAGGAGAACATTGCAGACCTTTTCACGAAGGCTCTGCCTAGGGAGAAGTTTGAAGCTTTCCGCAAAGCTTTGGGCTTACTTCCTTTTGTGGAGTGATTTCCACATAGCTCGGCACTTCCTTATACATGAGTGCCAGCTCCTTGTTCACCGCATCACTCCCAGGGGGGATTTGTTGATATATTTAGGTAGTGATGTGTGTGAACACTCTAGGACCGCCGGGGCACTTTTTTCCCTCTTTAGGAGGTTTTTTTCCCCCGGCTTGTATATACGCCTATTGCCCTAATGGGCTACTTATCTTTGTACATTCTCTAGTAATACATTCAGTCTTGTGTGTTGTGCTCCAAGCTTCTTCTTCTTCCTTGTGCTGTTCGCGTGCTTCCGCAGACGTCTAACTCCAACATCTGCGTGATGATGCAGATCATTCCATTTCTAATGTGGATTTACATTATGCACTTGTTGATGATATCATGAACAAAATTCAGAAAATTGGATGGCTACTATGCAATCAATATATGATCCTATTATGAACAATGGTATGTGGTCTTTATGTGATTTGCCTCCAAGCAAAAAGTCCATTGGCACGAATGAGTATATAAGTTAAAATGTAAGCCTAATGGAACAATTGATAGGTGTAAGGCTAGGATTTTTGCAAAAGGTTATGCTCAATAGAGAGGCATTAGTTTTGATGAGACCTTTGCACCCACTTGTTGAATGACCACCATTCATAGCATCTTTGCACTTGCAGGTCATCATCATTGGAAAGTACATCAGTTGGACATTAAAAATGCATTTCTAAATGCTAGCTTACATGAAGAAGTGTACGTATTTTAGTCATGTGGTTTTGTGCAGAAAGGGCATGAAAACAAAGTGTGCAGGTTGAAAAAGGAATTATGTGGTTTGAAGCAAGCACCACATGCTTCGTATGAAAAGATACATGCCTACTTTATTGCACATGGTTTTGAGAATAGTCCAACTGAGAGCACCTTATATGTTAAGCATCCAAATGATGTACCTATGATCATTGTTGTGTATGTTGATGACACACTACTCACTAGTCCTAATGAGAAGCATACTGTTGAATTTAAGGCTGATTTGCATGCCTCTTTTGAGATCTCAGATTTGGGGCATTTGCATCAATATTTGTGCATTCATTTTATGGAGGAATAAATTTATGTCAAACAAAATATATCAACACATTATTGCAACATTTTGGCCTGCAAACCTATTGCTACTCCTATGGAAACAGTTTTACGATTGAGTCTTCATGATGTTGTAGGTGTATTTGATATTGTTTTCTATCAACATGCTACTGGATGCTTGATTTACTTATGCATAACTGGACCTGATATTCAGTTTGTTTGTCTCTTAGATGAGCAAATTTATGCATTGCCTAGGTGTCAAGCATTGGCAAGTGGTTAAGTGCATTTTTCACTATTTGAGTGGTACCTAGCTACCTGGATTTTTTAAATGGGGGATCATTACCTCCAACTTTGCATGCTTTTTTTGACTATGAATAGGTTGTTTTTTATGACATTTGTGTGTCCACAAGTGGTTTTTGCTTCATGCTTGGTAGCTCATGCATATCTTGGTTGAGTAAGAAGCAGCCTATTGTGGCCACTTCTAGTTGTGAGGTTGAGTATAGGGTAGCTTTCACAATGATCGTTAAGTATGTGTGGCTCAGATGCCTTTTGGCTGATTTAGGTGTTGGTCAGTCTTCTGCCACCACCATATTTACTAACAATCAGAGCACAATGGAAGTTGCGGGGAACACTATGTTCTCTGCTCACACAAAGCACATTGAGGTGCACTATCATTATGTCAAGGGGAGGTTCTCCTCTAGAGAGATCAATTTAGCATATGTTCCCACACAGGATAAGATTGTAGATCTTTTCATAAAGGCTCTGTCTAAGGAGAAGTTTGAAGCTTTCTGCAAAGCTTTGGGCTTACTTCCTTTTGTGTATTGATCTCTTTTCACATAGCTTGGCACTTCCTTATACATGAGTGCTAGATCCTTTTTCACCGCATCACTTCCAAGGGGGATTCATTGATACATTTTGGTAGTGATGTGTGTGAACACACTTAGGATCTCCAGTGCACTTTTTTCCCTCTTTAGGAGGTTTTTTCCCTTGGCTTATATATATGCATATAACCCTAACGGGTTACTTATTCTTGTACATTCACTTGGTAATTCATTTTAGTGTTGTGTTGTGCTCCAAGCTTCTTCTTCTTTCTTGTGTTGTTCATGTGTTTTTGCAGACCTCAAACTCCAACACCTCTACTAGTCAAACCAAGCCCAAGACATAGGAAAAAGATAGAGTTATAGCCATTTCCAATAGCTATGCACATGGTTAGAGGAATAATTCTCAAAGCATCCCAAGTAGAAAATTGGACGAAAAAAATGGTTATGATGATTTGGGAGACCCTTACAAGGATGTTGCTAAATTCAAGAAGATATTGAGAATCAAACGTCCAGAAGAATTGTTCACCCATTTATGAAGCATTTTGATTGACCTTGGTTGGCACAACTGGGATGGCAACTTGCATGCATATGTCTATTATGCAAGACGGAATATGGTGTGTTGTACTTGAAAGTTTTATTCAAATAGAAGAATGATTAACGCTTCAATACTTGGTTCGATGATTAGCAATATTTCTGTTATTGAAGTTCAATTTCGTGAATTGTGTGGTATGCATTACGTATTCTACTGAAATTTACTATATTATAATGGGATTTTCTTAGTTCATTGATATTAAAGTGACTTCGATGGAAAAGCTCAACTATAATGCATGAAAAAATTATATATTGTGTGTCAATATATTGATCGCATGCATTAGTGCCTTGACATATTGTACTAATGTACTGATGGACTTGGGTCTCTAAAGGTGGAATAGTTAAATGGGTTTTCTTTGTATCTAGGATTTCTTAGGGTGGCCTAAGGGGTCCAAACAACTTTGGTGATCCTAGTAGTTTTTGCACAATGGGATACTATGTCACATGTCAAGAGTAGGACACTCTGATTCACATGTGAACAATTGCACTAGACTACAATCATGCTTACTGCTAGAGAAATTAGCATAATTGGATGCAGAGTTTGATCGTAGGTGAGATGAGGAGGAATTCAAATGTGCTAAATGTGATGCTTTTAGGAGCATTGTGGGGATGCCAACAATGATGTTACCATAATCAAGGGACATGGAAATTGAGGATGAAGAGGAACAATAGGACCCAAATCTAGAGAGGAAAGGGACGACTTCCACACACCTCGTCAAGGTGGTCACTCAGATAGTGGGTGAAGAAGTAGCAAGTCGAGTCTTGAAAATGTGTAGGAGGCTTAGAATTCAAACTTTACCACCTATAGGAACCCTGATAATCATAACTCTTCGCACACATCACTAACAAATCCCCATAGGAGTGATGCAATGAACAAAGAACTATCAATCATGTATAAGGAACGTTTCAAGATATGTAAACTTAGATGATCCACAAGAAAGACTAATCCCAAAGCTTTGAGAAAAGTTTTTGAATTTTTTGGCATAAGAAGGGCCAACACGCATATCTCTATATAGATGTGTATGTTTTAGCGGTGACACATCTCATTATAGATATTTTGCATGATTGGTGGTTTGCTTAATCTTTCCATATGATTCATGTTGTGACTGGAAAGCTATTGTATGTATGGTTCATCCTTGTCGCCCACTTGTTCTTAATGGTCGAATACATTAGCACATAATGATTATGCCAAATCCTTTGGTTGAAGTCTAGAATTTAGATATGGATCTCTTGTGTGTGTTTGTGTGAGAGAGGGGGGGAGAGGGAGAGGATACATTCAAATAGCTAGTAATAAGAATTCCTCTCTTACTTCTATTGTCGAACTGAATGTTTTCTAGCTTTCAGTTATATTTATTGATTATATTGAACTTTAAATCTTTGTCTCTCTCTCTCTCTCTCTCAGACACACACACACAGGAAACACAGGGGCATGCACACATATAGATGCCCATAAATTAGACAAAGCTTTGTATTTATGTGAGAAAAATCTGAATATGTGTGTCATTAATGGTGATAGGCAATGTCTACTGATGGTTGTTGGATCATATAATGTGTTGGTCCCTGGATCTCATCCACACATATGTTCCTTTGGTTTACATATTGTCTCCATTCCTCTTTTTTCAGCATTGTGATGCTTATAGCATGTGCATGCTTTGTAAGAAAAAAAAAAGTGTTGTAAATTGTGTAAAATATTAAGGAATTCCTATTGCTGATATATTGTCAAAACTTTCTATAAATTCTTTCCTGTTTTAACAATGCATAACACATCGACAAGTTGAATCAAGTTCTAGAACTCTCAAAAAGACCTTGGATGAACATGGTTTACCAGCCTTGGCATGAGATCTCAAGGACACATGCAATGGGGGATAGCAAAAAAATATTCCATGAACACTCACATCTAATCAAGAAACAAGAAAGGACTTTCTATTTGAATCCTCGAATTATTTATTGGCATAGACATTATGGACTTAAAGACTCTTGAATGGATCACATTTGAGTCATCTTGCATGCTACTAGTGAAACTTCCCTTTTTCCAATGAGCAATGAGGTTAAAGGATCCCTTGGATTGAGTCTTGTATTCTTGTTTCTTCATGTTCCATAAGGGGGAGAGTTGTCTCTATATGCAAACTATGCTATGGCTACTAGAAGATTTATACGTATTTTTTCCACTCATTAACAAATAGTAGAAGCTCATACAACATCCTAAGTATGTCATGTATTTTGCAAGTTGATGTGGAAATGCTTTAAATAGTGACATGCGATATAAAAATAAGGAGTATGTGTTGTGGATATAAAGGGGAGATCACTAAGGGCTTGACTCATTTGATTGCTTCAGTAGTTAAGCATCACCTTCTAAGGAGCATTGGTAGTATAAAAGTTATGTTCCTAAATGAAAACGGAATTATATACATCATGTGGAAGTTTTTGTTCTCTCCTTGTCATGAAATATTGGGGACATTTGTCTTTGTGAAGTTTCTCAAATTATTTATTGTCTCTTAGTTCTTGGGGATTTCATGAGTGCATTCCAAGTGGGAAAGAATGGAAATATCAATGTGACTTAGTAATAGAGATGTATGAAGTGACATGGAGCAAATAGTTTTTATAGAACATGGTATCAATGTCTCTCTTGAAAGCTTTTGAAGCAGGTAGTCATTTCAATGGATACTAGGGTCCAACATTCCCCTCTCTTTTCATGCTTAGTGTTGCTAGGATGACTTTAAGTTGATTCCTTAAAACAGTCATCTATCAACATTCTTGCTACCATGGCACATGTTTTCTCATGATTAATCTTCAGTGTGAAATTTTTACAAAGATTTAAGCCTAATACATTGTAGTTTTGGATATTTCTCTTGTCTCTTTCTGTTTCTTATCTTCAACTGAACACCCAAGAATATCTACAATATTACTAAAAAAGGGGTAGGGAAAATTATTGTTAGAGTTTGAGGTCTGTGAGAGCATGCGAACAATACAAGGACAAAGAAGATGTTGGACCATATGATATTGACTCGCTTGGAGCACAACACACAAACTAAGCACAACACACAATACTGAATGCATTACAAGAGAATGTATAAAGATAAGTAGACCATTAGGGTAATAGGCATATATACAAGCTTCGGGAAAAAAGCCTCCTAAAGAGGGAAAAAAGTACCCTGGCAGTCCTAGTGTGTTCACACACATCACTACTTAAATATATCAACAAATCCCCCCTAGGAGTGATGCGGTGAACAAGGTCACCTAGGACTCATCTATAAGGAAGTGCCAAGCTATGTGGAATCAATCCACAAAAGGAAGTAAGTCCAAAGCTTTTTAGAAAGCTTCAAACTTCTCCGTAGGCAGAGCCTTTGTGAAAAAGTCTGCAATGCTCTCCTATGTGGGAATATATGCCAAGATAATCTATCCAACACAAACCCTCCCCCTGACATAATGATAGTGCACCTCAATGTGCTTAATGTGAGCATGGAGCATAGGGTTCCTCGCAACTGCCAATGCGCTTTGACTGTTAGTGAAGATGTTGGTGGAAGAAGACTGACCAACACCCAAATCAGCCATAAAACATTTGAGCCACACAAACTCAATAGTTGTTGTGAAGGTTGTCCTATACTTAGCCTCAAAACTAGAAGTGGCCACAGTAGGCTGCTTCTTGCTCAACCAAGATATGCATGAACTACCAAGCATGAAGCAAAAACCACTAGTGGACACATAAGTGTCATAGCAACTAGCCTAGTCAAAGTAAAAAAAAGCATGTAAATCTAGCTATAGTGATCCCCCCTTGGGATAAAACAATCCAAGTAGCCCAGCACCACTCAAGTAGCAAAAATGCACAACCACCTGCCAATACTTAACACCTGGGCAATCCATAAACCTGCTCATCTGTGAGATAACAAATTGAATATCTGGCCAAGTAATGCATTACTAAATCAAGAATCCAATAGCCTACTCATAGAGAAGAACATCAAATGCATCTCCAGCATCATGAAGACTCAACCATAAACCTCTCTCCATAGGAGTGGCAATGGGTTTACAGTCTTCAAGGCCAAAAGACTACAATAATGTGTCAATATATTTTGTTTGACACAAAGATATTCTACCATCAACTTGCATAAAATGAATGCCCAAATAATGATGCAAATGCCCTAGATCTGACATATCAAATGAGGCATGTAGACCATGCTTAAAATCAGCAATATGCTTCTCATGAGGACCAATGAGCAGCATGTCATTAACATACACAACAATGATCTGAAGCACATCATTTGCACACTTAACATATAAGGTGCTCTAAGTTGGATTGTTCTCAAAACCATGTGCAATGAGGTAGGCATGAATCTTTTCATACCAAGCACGTGGTGCTCGCTTCAAACCATCTAATGCCTTCTTTAACCTGCACACTTGGTTTTCATGCCCTTTTTGGACAAAGCCACAGGGTTGAAAAACATACACTTCTTAATGCAAGTCACCATTCAAAAATGTACTCTTAATGTCCAATTGATGTACATTCCAATCATGATGAGGTTCAAGTGCACAGATGCTATGAACAATAGTCATTCGGCAAGTAGGAGAAAAGGTCTCATCAAAATCAATGCCTCTTTCTTGAGCATAACATTTTGCAACAAGCCTGGCCTTATACCTGCCAATTGTCCCATCATGCTTATGCTTTAGCTTGTATACCCACTTAGTGCCAATGGCCTTCTTGCCAGCAGGAAAGTCAAATAAAGAACAGGTACCATTTTTCAAAATAGCATCATATTTTGATTGCACAACACCCATCTAATTTTCAGACATTTGTTCTTCATCAAACAAAACCGGCTCATTCTCATCACAGAGACTAGAGGCAGCCATAGCATAGCAATATGATGCAAAAGAAGCACTATGAGAGCCAGAACGAGTATGACATGCTAGAGATGAATCTAATTTGTTATCACACAAAGTCTACACTAGCCATTTTGGCATAGTTTTTGCCTCTTGAATATCAGCTCTCTCATCAACAAGTGCATCATGTAAATCTACATCATAAATGAAATGATCTGCATCATCACATGAAACTTGTAAAGATTGAAAAGTTGCATCATTTAGATGCACTAGACTGTCCACCTGTAAAGAGAGTTAGCAAGGTGTCATACATGTCTTTGGAGCTAACAGATGTCTCCTTAGTACATGAAAGTAATGGCTGAATAGCATCTTTCACAAAAACAACATCACAACCAACCAAAATGCTTTTAGTTTGTGGATGATACAAACTATAGCCTTTACTTTCAGAATTGTACCCAACAAAAATACATTTCACTACTTTATCGTCCAATTTTCTATGTTGTTGTTCAAGCACTAATGCATATGCCAAACAACCAAAAACATGCAAATGAGCAACAAATGGCTTGTTACCATGCCAAGCCTCATATGGAGTGATAGACTACAGTGCTTTAGTGGGACACATGTTAAGTACATATGCTGCACACATAACAACCACAAGCCAAAAACTATGTGGTCAAGCCTGACTCTTGACCATATACCTCGCAATCTCCATGAGTGACTTGTTCTTCCTTTCAGCAGCTCCATTTTGTTGAGGTGTGTACGACACTGTACACTGATGTTTTATCCCACATTCAGCCAAAAATGCTTAAATTCAAAAGATATATATTCCCCTTCTCGATCAGAATGGAGGGTGCCCATTTTACATGGTGACAGATTTTTAAGCCAAAGCCAAAAACTGTTTGAAGCACGTAAACACTTTGGATTTTTCCTTCAATGGATATACCCATGAATGCCTAGAAAAATCATCGATGAAAGTCACAAAGTAAAGATAATTCCCAAAAGAAGGTGTCTGCATAGGACGACATACATCACTATGAACAAGCTGCAATTTCTAAGTAGCTCGAAGTGAACCATCTTTTGGGAAGGAGAAATGCAACATTTTTCCCAAAATACAACCTTCACATACATGTTTATCGGGTGCCTCAAGTTTGGGCAAAGAGGACACCATTTCAGATTTTTGCTGGTGTAGCAAACTAGCAAAGTGTGCATGCCAAAGCTTTGCACCTGACATAGCCTGAGAATCATGTACTACACATGCTGAATCATTCACATATTTTTCATAGCCAATGAGCTTATACAACCCACGACATAAAATGCCAAAAGCAATAATCATGTTGCCATTTGAAATATCATTAAGTGCACATGTGTCATCAATAAATTTCACAACCAAGCCAATCTTGGCTAACGCAAAAAATGATAACATATTTTTCTTGATCCTTGACACAAATAAAGCATATGACAACGTAAAAGGACTACCATCAATAGTAGTCATAATGATCTTACCAACTCCCATAACAGAATAAGAGGAGTTGTTGGCGTATGTGATAGTGTTCCTTGTAGGGGCAGGCTCAAGTGAAGTGAAGAAATTGCACTGCGAGGTAATATGTTTGGTTGCCCCACTATCAAAGTACCAAACATGTGAGTCTACTACAGACATACACTGTCCATGAGAAGATGGATCAAAACTGCAAACAATGGTAAATGTCCATTCTTCATTCTACACAAGATTAGCAGAATCTGTTTCGGGTGTAGAGACTTTTGCAACAACCATTGTAGCCTCTTTCTTCTTTGTCTCTTTTGTAGCCAACTTTGGACAGCTCTAAATGACATTATCATTTCCTTTGCAGTACTTGCAAAGCAATTTCTGCTTTTTTGTTTTCTTCTTGTCTCTGTCATCCTTCTTTGATTGTGGAGAATTAGCAAATTTCTGCTTATTAATAGAAAGCTCCATTTACCTTTGCCCTTTGACTAGCCAGGAAAGCTTGATCTGCAATACATGCATGATGGACTTTTTTTGCCTAGACTGAACTTCTTGCAACAAAACAGAGACTTACTCCTCAAATATTAAGGCATTTGGATTGCCTTTCATCATCAAATGAAGAGTAGAAGCAGAACTCTTATATGAATCAGAAAGACCATTCAAAATAGTATGCACAAGTGAACTGTCAAGCAAGACTTCATCAGTAGAAATCAATAGTTCCTTCAAATCTTTGATCTTTGTTAGAAAACTGTTCATGGAATCTCCTTCATTCATGTGCTCACTCTCCAATTGTTTTCGGAGATAAGAAACACGAGCCTCCTTCCTTGCCATGTATAATGTGGTTAGTGTGTCTCAAGCATCCTTAGTTGTTCTACAAGAGCGAATGTGAGGAATAATGGCAGCTTTGACAGACAAGGCTATCAATGCATGTGCTTGAGCATCTCTGCCATCCCACCGCTGCAATAGGTGCAGCAAGAACCGCAGCACGAATAGGAACATGAAGAATATCATCATCTTCAACACCATCTACATCACCTTCAACAGTTGTGTTTGCAGGTGTAATAGGATTTTTTTCAACACCCTGCACAATATTCCATAGTCCTTTTGCAACCAATACATGATGCATCATATAAGCCCATAATGGGTAATTGGCACCATCCAACTTATCCTTGACAGCCAACATACAGAATACATCATTGCTTTCAGCCATGGTCACTGACTAAAATATCCTAATGAAAAAAAATGAGTGTATCTCAAAAAGTTGAACAGAACTACCGTGTCAAGTTCTGCTAAACCTGTAGCATACTTTGAGATGCTTGTACTGGTGAACCAAAACCTGTATATATCTTTGGCACAAAAAGATGAAATTGCATGCATAAGGGTTGAAATAGTGCATCTGGAGGGCAAAACAAGCTCAGATCACGATTTTGGCACCATAGATAGAAGCAATTTTGATCTCCTGATCAGCCTGCATATGCTCACCAAATTTCGTGTGATTTTGAGACTATGACCGGAGGGATGTTGACGATTCCCTAGATGAAGCGACGACTTGCTCTGATACCAATTGTTGGAGTTTGAGGTCTATGAGAGAACACGAACAAAACAAGGGTGTTTGAGTCCTCACCAAGATTCTTTTCTTCAATAATCAACATGGATACTAGATCAGGAAAATTCAGAATATTTTCCATGGTCTGTATAGAAGTTCTAGATTGCTTATATGCAGCTCCTAAACCACAAAGGCACACTTCCACCTTATCATCAACATCTACATTAATTCCAATAGATGCAAGTAACTCACATATGCTTTTGATTTTTAGTGTGTATTCACTTACTAATATGCCCTTTTTCTCCAGTGTATGCAGCTCATTCTTGAGTTCTCTTTCGGAGCCTTGGCATCTTGTATGTGCCCAATCATGCTATCTTGTATGCTAACAGATAGCCAATACATTACCTTTTGTGCTCCTTGATTCCATTCCTCATATGCTCTTAATTGGTCCTCAGTCTGATTCCTCTCTGGTAACTACGGAGCATTTTTGTTCTCTCCTTTGATGTACTTCCAGTAGCCTTTTTCCCATCAGGAAATTCATCATTATGAATCTCCAAGTATGGAAGTTGTTCTTGTCCAGCTATCGCTCATAAGCTGACTCATTCCATTTGCGTTTGCCAGTTTTGCAGCAATTCACAACACTGCAAAAACACTACAAGCACTACTTCTACTTGAATAATATCCCACTATGACTTGACAATTCGATCCAAAAAAAATAGTTTTCGTGTATGAACAGTACACAGAATGGCTTGAAATTCTAGATCTAGAATATATGAGTGTTTTCAAACAAGATGCAAGTTACAGTTTTGCAAACTGACTTGGTTTTTTTGTGGGTCCCACCTTGCGTGCTCGAAATGGAGGTCGACAAGGCTTTGAAACAAATATCTGACAAAAACACGTGATCCTAAAGAGGTAACTACCGAAAATATTTTGACACCTTCTATCTTCATGACAATTTTCATAGCAATCTGAAGTTTTTTGTGAATCGTGCTTTCTCCACACCTTCTCGCGTACTCTTCACCATCGGCCTTCTCCACAAGCTCTCTACAGCCACACTAGCTCTGATACCATGTCACCAGGAAGGAGATAGGGAAGAGAGCTCAGACACACACACTCTCACACTCAAAGAGGAGCACACACAGAGATTGAAGCAAGGAAGAATGATCTTCTTCTTCTTCCATTACATAAAAGGAATGTACAAGAATGACTTAAAACAACAATACAACAAGTGCAATATACAAAGAACAGTACATAAGGAAAATCCTAATGTCTTCAAATGATTGAGCTGGTAAGAAACAAATGTGCCATCACTCTTGGTAGATAAATCTAGTAAAGCTCAATGAAGTATCTCTGACATATTCCAACATGACCACTATACATGTCAAAGAAATGAAAAAGTGATACGTGTCATCTTGGATCATCACATGTTGAGCTTGATATCTCAACATAGTACATACAATGCATCGGACAATATGAAAAAACTACCATCATCACTAGTCAAAATGATCTTAACAACTCCGATTATAGGATATGAGGAGTTATTTGTGCATGTGATAGTATTCCCTGTAGGGGAAGGCTCAAGTGAACTAAAGAAACTATGGTGCGAGGTAATATTTTTGGTTACGCCACTATCAAAGTACCAAATTTTGAGTCTATGCCAAACATACACTGCTCATGATAAGATGGGTCATAACTGCATACAGTAGTAAACACCCATTCTTCATTATTCACAAGATTAGCAGATTTTGTTTTTGGTGTAGAGACCTCTGCAACAACTATTATAGCCTCCTTCTTCTTTTCCTCTTTTCTAGCTAGTTGTGGATAGCTCTTTATGACATTATCATTTCCTTTACAATATTTGCAAAACTATTTCTGCGTTTTTGTTTTCTTCTCATCTTTGTCTTCCTTCTTCGACTGTGCAACATTGGCATATTTTTTCTTACTAGTAGATGAGATCCATTTACCTTTGCCCTTCTGACTAGCTAAGAAAGCTTGATCTATAGCATGCATAATAGATTCTGTGTGCACTGATCTTCTTGCAACAAAACAAAGACTAACTCCTCAAGTGTTAAGGCAATTGGATTGTCTTTCATCACTCGAAGAGTAGAAGAAAAACTCGCATATGAATCTAGAAGATATCAATGCATGTGTCTGAGCATCTCTGCCATTCCAACGAAGTTGCTTTGAAGTAGGTGTAGCCATTGCAACACGAACACGAATTTGAAGATCATTATCTTCAACACCATCTGCATCACCTTCAATAACTGTATTCACAGGTGAGGTAGGGCATTTTTCAATATGTTTCATATTATTCCACAATCCTTTTGCTAACAATACATGATGCATCATATATGCCCATAATGGGTAGTTGGTACCATCCAACTTGTCCGCAACAGCCAATATGTGGAATACATCATTGCTTTCATCCATGGCCACTAACTAAATACCCTGATGGAAAAAAATGAATGTATCTCAAAAAGTTGAACAGAACCACCCTCTCGAGCTCTATAGAACCTATAGAAGACTTCAAGGCACTTGTTGCGGAAAACCAAAACTTGTATATATGTTTGGCACATAAGGACAAAATTGCATGCACAAGCATTGCCATAGTGCATTTGGAGGCAATGCTTGCACCAAGGAGACACCCCGCAAATTTTGCTAGCCTTTAGGTTGGTCCAGGTTCTCCGATGAAGAATTTTCCATAAGAGGACATAATTTTTTTTTTCTATGAGAGGGTGCCAGATAGCAATGAACTTCATATCCCACCGCAGCCACATCCACGACAGACACCACTTCTTGTTGAGGTTGGCATGATAATCAAAGTTTCCTTTGATATTCACCATTTTTTATAGGCAATTCACATTATGCCATCTGAGACCCAGCGGGCACGGCCAGTCATGTCCCATGAGAAGACGGACTTTAGAGTGGTCTCAGGCAAGACATCTGCTTTGTAAAATATTCCATTCTCATAGGAAATGCTGGTGCTATGGTCAATATCCTCGAAGTTGATCCATTGGTTGGTGTCCTGTTTCCAAAGATGTTTCCATTTTCTGAAGCCCTTGTTCCAGAGCCTCTTGGCACTTCGAATGTTCCAATATTCCATGTTCCTGATGCCATGGATTGGAAACTAGATAGAGTCATTCTATCTGATACCAGCCGCCCACTTAACGATGGAGATAAAGCATAAACATACATGAATAAAAATAAGTAAATTAATTATATGCTTGTAGACGGTGGATTCTATCTTCCATGGCAGCTTAATTTTGATGCATGTGGTCTTTAAAGATTTGGTTTGATTATATCATTCAATCCTTTATTTCATCCATCAGCATGTAATCTTAGGCTCTGTCCATAGGTCGAATGCAATAGAGTTTAAGGAACGTATCATATTCCAATGGTTAACTTCCAGAATGTATTCTATTTCTAATGGAGTTGATATAAGCAATCTTGCATTTTTTTAATTATTTTCACGTGAAAATAACCTTTAACAATCAAATCCCAAGAACTTAAAAATGAAAAGTTGTTACTTCTGTATCCATCATTATGAAGACAAATGCTTACACTGCCCTAGAATAAGACAATGAGAGATATATAATAGAAAAATCAAGATTAGAAGGATATACGGATACTATACATAGCTTAAGGTTTATTTCGAAAACCAATCACTTTAAGTTCTCACGTATGCATAATGCCTTCGAAGATTGGGCACGAAATTTGTAGCTGAACCTAAGTCAAACTTTCTTATGACAATAAGGATTACATTTTATTAAATGCAAAAAGAATGCACTGACTATGGGAAGGATAAAGTTTGTAGGATTGGATACCTTTTATTCACATGTTCCAAAAAGTTTGATGCAGTTCACATTTAATCAATAATATATTTCTCCCCGTCTATCATGTGTGCCAACATCCAATGAAAGTTCACCTTAGCTCATGACTGACATAGGAAGTACATTTATACACCTCATAAATAAATATGAAATAGGAAGATCCGGGATTCTGATTATATGGTTGACATAAATCGTCTCAAAATGGAATCATCAAGTCCAATATGATCCATACGCACTAGATGTTGTTCTCTTATTAAACATTACATTAAATACAAGATTTTCTATTTCGATGTATTAGCCATTTCTATTAAAGTCACATTTTGGTGGTAAAGAAATTACAAAATTGGATGCCTATATATTGGAAAATGGTGTTGCATTTCCCTTTCTAACGTGTTTTGATATGATTTCCTTTTCATATGCCATAATTCATATCAAGGGATGTGTTAGTAAGCATTATTTATTTGATTAAGAGCGTAACGCACATCAAAATAAGTTTTTTTTTTTCTTTTCTAAAACTTTCCTTTATATTAGAAATGAATGGTACAGGACTCAAAAATTTCACAGGGGGTTATTCTTCTTCTCCCAAGACTAGGAATCAAAGCAACTTTTAGCCAATTACCTATTGGGATGTATGCAACTGTCTAGACACAGCGTTACTTTCTCCTACTAAGAAAGGTCAGCATGCTTTTGAGAGACAATGAACTGTTCCCATTGTCAAAAGTGGATGGAGCCATATCTTCATAGAGCCTCTCCTCCTCATTGAGTTTCATTGCTTTGTCTAAGGCAAAGTATGCTCTACTACTGAAGATTGAGAAACTCAACTCTCCAAATCATGCTTGTAAAGGACGAAAGAAAAATGCTTAGCCAAGTCCATTTTCCCTTGCTTACATTCTGCACAACATGGGCCTCTCACTTCAATTTTGTTTGCCATGATATTGTTCCATATATCCTTGATGTATGTCAAGCCACAGAAGCAGCAATTTTTGTCCTCTATAATTGGCAACCACAATCTTTGGAACTTCAATATGTATCTATTCATATTGAATTGAGGACTCCAATCACCTACTGAGCTTTACATGGAAGTACATCTCAAGTCCAAATTCAAAAATAAAATGTTTAAAGGCAACATAGCATTTTTCCTCCCAGGAAATTATATGAAGGGTGCCCACTATGGGGTCCAATCATGGTCAGAGTGTCACAGCTGGCAGGCCTGCCAGGTAAGCTACCACTTCCAGTCATCAAACTTCATATTTTTTACGGTATCCCTAAGATCTTCAGAACTTGCGAGTTGAATGTTCAATCTTCAACTAAAGCTCACCCTATATTTATAGAATACAGAGGGTTTGATGGCTAATAATTTGTGAACTACCATTCAGAATTGGAGTGGATAGTTGTCAGAATCTAGGAATAAAGATGACTGTGATGATATCAGCAATAACACTAATAATGATATTAACAACAACAACAACAAGAATAATAATAAGAGCAAAAGGAATAAGAACAATAACTAAACTTACAAAAATACATCAGCATTATTATATGATTAACAACAGATCTTGCAGCTACCACTTCCAGTCATCAAACTTCATATTTTTTACGGTATCCCTAAGATCTTCAGAACTTGCGAGTTGAATGTTCAATCTTCAACTAAAGCTCACCCTATATTTATAGAATACAGAGGGTTTGATGGCTAATAATTTGTGAACTACCATTCAGAATTGGAGTGGATTGTCAGAATCTAGGAATAAAGATGACTGTGATGATATCAGCAATAACACTAATAATGATATTAACAACAACAACAACAAGAATAATAATAAGAGCAAAAGGAATAAGAACAATAACTAAACTTACAAAAATACATTAGCATTATTATATGATTAACAACAGATCTTGCAGCCTCCCTATATAGCAACATGTGTTTGCAAAATGTTTTAATTGTCCTCGAAATAGTCAAATCACGAATCTTTTGCCTTCTTGGGAGAAGTTGAAGCACTTTCATGATTCAAAAGGACCATACTCCAAGGCCTGAAATATAAAAATCTACTATTCACTAAAACCATACCTTATGAATACACGAAGATCATAATCAGGTACAAATAGTTTTTCAGGTTATAAATTTATGCTACCCTATTTTTTTACTCCTTTGTGTAAAGACTGAAAATCACAGCAATTCTACATTCATCGGATTCTCAGAAGAAAGTGCCGAATTAGGTTTCCAGATACCATCCCCCATGACAAAGATCCTAGTTATGTACACATGCAATAGATAAGCTTTAGTTTAGAATACAAGGAGTTGAGGGCACACGCACTTTGTCGATCATAAGGATCAAAAGGATATGCAGTTTCACTATGAGAAGACTGTGATATGCTTTCGTGGACTTACATCTCCAGTCATAATTTTAGAGCATCATTGATAGATTTCATCCCTCTAAAATAAAATATATTGCGCACCTATTTACCGAACAGACATAATGACAGAGATAGGCCCAAAGATTTGCAGTTAAGGCAGCAATAAGAACACAGACACACAACAAGATATAGAAGTTGGGACATCCAGACTCTACTTTCGGAGGCTTTAGAATGATATCTGAATTACATCCAAAACCTATC
The DNA here is from genome assembly GCA_020310875.1 of Ceratopteris richardii. Classification (NCBI taxonomy): domain Eukaryota; kingdom Viridiplantae; phylum Streptophyta; class Polypodiopsida; order Polypodiales; family Pteridaceae; genus Ceratopteris; species Ceratopteris richardii. The sequence continues at coordinate 63,479,302 of CM035416.1, forward strand.
CTTCCATGATTTCCAATTAACCGTCTAACAGAAGGGAAGGCATATATAACACCTGCGCATACCTGAGAGGATTTCACTGTCCCTCTTTAATTCAATTTCAAACAATACATTAGAAACGAGTGCACTCAGCAAGGCACTTTCTAATTCTCTGACAAAGGCAGCATTATCAATATAAATACAGACTACATATCTATTTAATCAGCACAAACTTCAATCTGTTTCCTCAACTTAACATTTAAATGACTCCAGATTCAGTATATTTGTCCTACCTTTGCTTAAAATTGAGTATGATCAACTAACGATGTCTTTTTAAAAAACTGCATTTAATCTATTGTCCAGAAATCTTACTCTGTTGCATATCAATCACCATTCACTCTGGTTGTTCACAGTACTAAACCCGTGTTCCTCTGCCAATACTTCATGTGCCTGAGCTGCTCCAAGACTTCTCACAATAATGCTCATGCCCTCTCACACAAGCAAACACATAAATGGCACCATTTTCTTCCAATATCTCAAGCACTGGAATATCCAAAAACAGCAGTCATATCGATGCAAAGTATTGCATATATAAGTTGTACGTCTACAAATTTTCACCAGAACCCAAAGCATACTACATATCCTTCCACTATGTATTAGTAAGTTCCTCAGCTGGTTGATTCCAAACATGTAACATCAAGAATAAAACAGGAAATAGCCATTGAAACCAAACATGAAGTTTTTAGCAGGAAATCTGTTTTCAAGAGAACATAAACCACAGATAAATTGTACATCCATGATCATCCACAGCATGTGTACATGACATAGCAATGGCAAGAAAAATAAGAACAGAACTGAGCCCACAAACAGTGAAAGATGCAGTTAAAATTTATCTGCACCTTTACTGGAATGCTGTTGCGGTCTTCGTCTAAGTAATCTCTGAGGCAAACTAGCCAAAGTACATGTTAGGAGCAAAACAAGTGTCTTCATGGATAGCTCAATATTTCCCTGGTGCAAGCAATCCAGATTCCTCTATAATTCATGCAAAGCTTGTATTCATAAATAGACATGGTTTGTATCCACGAATATCCTTCCTCATGAGCTTTTGAATACAGCTTGATCCCCAAGCTCTTGTCCTGCCAACCCCTCCTCAACTACCCTTTTGAAAAACACCTCTAGTGTGTCCTGGCCATAACTTGGAGTTGCATCTGCATCATATTTTCCAGTCTCTGGATCATAAACTAGCATGCTTTCAGCTGCATAATATCTTCCAATCTTGCCAAACTCAGCTGCATCCTCTAGAGATGGGAAGAACTTCACGAGAAAATCCAGTAATCCAATTGCGAAATCCATTATCTGAATTGGCACCTGTAAAAATCTGGGTTCCTTGCCCAATATCTGGAAAAGCATTTCACCTTGTTGGCGAGGTGTGAGGGCCTCTCCAGGACCACCTATAGGCAGAATTCTATTTACTTTTTCTAGATCAGAGATACAATCTGAGATGAATGATGCAAGATCTGATTCACTGATTGGTTTGCATGCACAAAGGGCACCATCCCCAAACATAACATATGGCTGACCATTCTTTACAGTTTCAACTTGTCCAGCCAAACTCTTGAAGAATGCAGTTGGTCTAACGATGCTATATGTGAAACCACCATTTTCATCATTAACATCCGTTTCTGCAAGCTTTTGAAGCTCAGCCTCAAACTTAAGCTTAGCTTTTTGGAATTCAAGTAAAGGTTTCTGAACGCAGATAGCAGAAAGCAACACAAAATGGGACGCACCTAGCTTCCTCCCTGCAATTAAACTGTTCATAGTGGCATCATAGTCTATCTTCCAAGAGTCTTTCACACCACCAGTCCTGCTAGCAAGGCATGAAACAACTACGTGAAAGCGTCCATTGATTTTTTCGCACGTAGACTGTAAGGCAGTTGTCAAAGATGAAACATCTGTTACATCAGCAAAGCACACATGTGCGCCTTCAAGTTGATCGACTGCGTCATCTTTGCTGGATTTCCCACCTATACCACTCCTCTCTCTTGCCACTGCAATGACGTTATAACCCCGGCGAACCAACTCTTTCACTACAAATTTCCCAATGTAGCCAGTGGAACCAACGACGAGAACATTGATTTCTGAACGTTCCCCCGTCGGGAGAGCCATGCACGAAATGCGACTTCTTCTCGCATATCCTTGACTTGGAAAAGCATTAATTTTGTTGTTGCTTGAAATGGCAAGCTGAGGAAAGCACGAAGAGGACCCGATGGAAGAGCTGAGGAATGCTAGCTTCGGTCGGGAATCTAGCGAAGTTGTAGTGTGCTTTATGGATAGAAGACGACTGCTGCCACTGTAATTGCTGCTCTTCATGGATGTAATCTTCATAATACACGCCATTGTTTAGGACACACTGTTGGTCGGCGGGCTCAGCTGTTCAGTCGAATCATGAATATCTATCCACCTGCGGTCGACCTCATCCGTGTAAACGACAGAAAAACCATCGATAACTTACTTTGGTGGGTGTCCTGACAATATGGTATGCATTTCAAGGAGAAAGCACACTCTCTATACCCGTATAGCTCTCCGTAGCTATTCGGGGATCACCATGTCCCATGGCTTGGCGAGAGGTATAACCACGAGCTTGGTACTCAGCTTTACTTATGCACCACAAAATAAATTTTTATATTCACATCGAATGAAACTCCATATAGGTAACCTACTCATCAAAATTAAATAGGAAATCACATTTCAAAGATTGGGCATCGTCTCGTCTAAACAAAGGTTTTTGTTTTTAAGAGGTTCAGCAAAAGCTTAATCTCTTTGGTTTGAATGTATTGAATAAACAATTGTACAAGTGAAGGGCATAGTACATATGGAACCCTCTGTATCTCACAAAGTAGGGGTTAGAATGTCAAAGCAGTACAAAGAAAGGGTTGTTCGAAAGCATCTAATTTCAACGGCATGAAAGCATTCATGAATAGACTAGCCACACTAGCCCACGTATATCTAGCAACTCGCAAGGGTTGAACACACAACCTCCGCCTCAAGAAGTGAGTGTCGAATCAACTCATCTACGGGTTTTGGACATCCAAATCATTTTGACAAATCATCCAAAACGAGATTCAAAGCAATGTTAGAGCATCCAAGTTGAATTTTTCCCTCCTCTTGTGCAAAGGATGAAGTAAGAAGCATGAGGATCTAGCCCACCTCTTCTTCTCTTACTTTTAAATGGACAAGCCCACCTCTTATTCTCTTTCTTTTAAATGTACAAGGTTTGCTTGCCTCCATGGGAGAAATAAGAAGCATAGAAGTTATCCTCCATTCAAACATTCTCACATTTGTGCTTTTAAGGGAATGACATAAAACTAATTTCGAACCCCCAAACGCACATCCTAAAGGAAGGCTTTCTCTTTTTTCATATGCCATATGAAAGGCCAAATAACCACCAAACACATCTCTATACATATGTTTCAATAAAGTATATAGCGATTTGGGAAAACACACATAGGAGTTAGGTTACCCCTTGTGAGACTCTATATTTTTGTGTTTTAGTCTCTATTCTATGTAGTTTTATGCAAGTTCATGGCTATAATTATGCAAGTTTGTTTCTTGAAAATTTGAGCAAGGTACCTTTTAGCTTTCAATCATATTAGTGCATATGGGGGTGGGTATGGATGCATTATTAGGCTGGCTCTTCACCATCTACTTTACCAATTATTCTAGATCCCACTATGAAGTCCTCATATTCAGCCCACCATTCGTTCACCAATCTATATCTCTATTTTTTTCTTTTTCAATGAAGTTGTTAGTAATATTTTGTAGCGCATGAGTCCTTGACGGTGTTACACTATTGGTTGATGGCCTTGCTTGTTGGAATTTGAAGTCTGTGGAAGCATGCGAATAGCACAAGGATGAAGAAGAACCTTGGAGCACAACACACAATATTGAATGTATTACCAAGTGAATGCACAAAGATAAGTAACCCATAAGGGTTATAGGCATATATTCAAGCCAGGGGAAAAAAACTTTTAAAGAGGGAAAAAAGTTCCCTCGGAGTCCTAAGTGTGTTCGCACCCATCACTATTGAAATATATCAACAAATATCGCTTGGGAGTGATGCGGTGAACAAGAAGGTGGCACTCATGTATAAGGAAGTGCCAAGCTATGTGGCATCAATCCACAAAAGGAAGTAAGCCCAAAGCTTTGCGAAAATATTCAAACTTCTCCCTAGGCAAAGCCTTTGTGAAAAGATCTGCAATGTTCTCCTGTGTGGGCACATATGCCAAACTCATCTCTCCAGCGGAGAACCTTTCCCTAAAATAATGATAGTGCGCCTCAATGTGCTTAGTGTGATCATGGAACACAGGGTTCCTTGCAACTACCAATGCACTTTGACTGTCAGTGAAGATGATGGTCGCACAAGACTAACCAACACCCAAATCAACCGAAAGGCATCTGAGCCACACACACTCAAAAGTCACTGTGAAAGTTACCCTATACTAAGCCTCACAATTAGAAGTGGTCATAGTAGGCTGCTTCTTGCTCAACCAATATATGCATGAGCTACCAAGCAAGAAGTTGTGTCAACATGTTTTGTTTGACACAAAGCTATTCGACCACCAACATGCATAAATTGAATGCCCAAATAATGATGCAAATGCCCCAAATCTGACATCTCAAAAGAGACATGAAAATCAGCCTTAAAATCGGCAATATGCTTCTCATTAGGACCAATGATGAGCATGTCATCAACGTAGATAAAAATGATAAGAAGCACATCATTTGAATGCTTAACATATAAGGTGATCTCAGTTGGACTGTTCTCAAAACCATGTGCAATCAAGTAGGCATGTATCTTTTCAAAACAAGCATGTGGTGCTTACTTCAAGCCATATGATACCTTTTTCAACTTGCACACTTTGTTTTCATGACCGTTCTGCACAAAACCATGAGCCTAAAAGACATATGCTTCTTTATGTAAATCACCATTCAAAAATGCAGTTTTAATGTTCAATTGATGTACATTCCAACCATGATGAGCTGCACATGCACAAATGCTACAAACAATAGTCTTTCAGCATGTGGTTGCAAAGGTCTCGTCAAAATCAATGCCTCTTTCCTAAGCATAACCTTTTGCAATAAGCATAGCCTTATACCCATAAACTATTTCATCATGCTTATGTTTCTTCTTGTATACCCATTTAGTGCCAATGGCCTTTTTGCCTAGAGGCAAATGACATAAAGATCAAGTAGATCAAGTAGATCAAGTACCATTCTTCATAATAGAATCATATTCTAATTGCATGGCAACCATCCAATTCTTTGAATTATGCAGAAGAAGCACTATGAGAGCCTAAACGAGTAGTATATGATAGAGGTGCATCTAATTTGCTATCTTGCAAAGTCTACACTAGGCGTTTAGGCATAGCTTTTTCCTCCTCTTTATTAGCCCTCTCATCAACAAGTTTATGATGTAAATTTGCATCCGAAATGGAATGATCTTCATCATCATGTGAAACCTATAAAAGCTCATAAATTGCCTAATTTGGACCAATACTTGACTTTCCCCCTTCTAAAAGAAGCAGCAAAGTGTCATACATGTCTTTAGAGCTAATTGATGTCATCTTAGTACATGAAAGTAATGGATAAGTTGCATCTTCTACAAAAACAACATCAGGGCTAACCAAAATGCATTTAGCTTGTGGATGATACAAACGATAACCTTTGCTTTCAAAATTGTATCGAACAAAAATACATCTTACTGTTATGAGGAAGGAGATAAAGAAGAGAGCTCACTCACACACTCTCACACTCAAAGAGGAGCACACACATAGATTGAGGCAAGGAAGAATGATCTTCTTGTTCTTCTTCTATTATATAAAAGGAATCTACATGAATGACCTCATACAACAACACAACTAGTGCAATATATAAATAACAATACATAAAGAAAAAACCAATGTCCATGAATGAGTGATTTGGCAAGAAACAAGTGTTTCATCACTCTTGGTAGATGAATCTAGTAAAGCTCACCAAAGTGTCCCTAACATATACTAGCATGTACATTCTATACGCCTATTGCCCTAATGGGCTATTTATCTTTGTACATTCTCTAGTAATACATTCAGTATTGTGTGTTGTGCTCCAAGCTTCTTCTTCTTCCTTGTGTTGTTCGCGTGCTTCCGCAGACGTCTAACTCCAACAATTGGTATCAGAGCAGGTCGCCGCTTCATCTAGGGCATCGTGGACACTCTTCCAGTTGTAGTCTCAGAATTGCACGAATTTTGGTTCGCCGGTATAAGCGCCTCGAAGTCTGCTACAGGTTTAGCAAAATTCGTCTGGGTAGTTCTGTTCAACTTTTTGAGATACACTCAATTTTCTGCATCAAGGTATTTTAGTCACAGGCCATGGCTGAAAGCAGTGATGAATTTGGTATGTTGGTTGTTGAGGATAAGTTGGATGGTACCAACTACCCGTTGTGGGCTTATATGATGCGACATGTATTGGTTGCAAAAGGACTGTGGAACATTGTGCAGGGTGTTGAAAAACGTCCTATCACACCTGCAACTTTTGCAACTACGAGTACTGAAGCTAATGCAAAAGGTGTCGAAGATGATGATATTCTCCATATTCCTATTTGTGGTATGGTTTTTGCTGCACCTACTACAGAGCAAATTCGTTGGGATGGTAGAGATGCGGAGGCACATGCATTGATAGCTTTGTCTGTCAAATGTGTCATTATTCCTCACATTCGCTCTTACAGAACAGCTAAGGATGCTTGGGATACACTTAACACATTGTACCAAGCTAGGAATGAAGCTCGTGTTGCTTACTTGCGAAAACAGTTGGAGAGTGAGCATATGAATGAAGGTGATTCTATGGATAGTTTTCTAACAAAGATCAAAGACCTGAAGGAAAAATTGATTTTTTCTGATGAGCTTATACCAGATAGCTCACTTGTGCATCATTCTGAATGGTCTTCCTGATTCATATCAGAGTTTTGCTTCTACTCTTTGGTTGATGATGAAAGGCAATCCAAATTCCTTGTCATTCGAGGAGTTAGTCTCTATTCTGTTCCAGGAGGATCAGTCTAGGCAAAACAGGTCCATTATGCGTGTTGCAGATCAAGCTTTCCTGGCTAGTCAGAAGGGCAAAGGAAAATGGAGCTCTTCAAGTAGTAAGCAAAAATATGCTAATTTTGCACAATCGAAGAGGAAAGACAAAGATGATAAGAAATCAAAAAAGTAGAAATTGTTTTGCAAGTACTATAAAGGAAATGATCATATCATAAAGAACTATCCAAAACTGGCTACTTAAGAGGCAAAGAAGAAAGAGGCTGGAATGGTTGTTGCAAAGGCCTCTACACCAAAAACCAAGTCTGCTAATCTTGTGTAGGAAGAAGAATGGGCATTTACTACTATTTGCAGTTTTGACCCATCTTCTCATGAGCAATGCATGTTTGCAGTAGACTCAGATGTTTGGTACTTTGACAGTGGGGCGACCAAACATATTACCTCGCAGCACAGTTTGTTCTCTTCACCCGAGCCTGCCCCTACAGGGAATATTGTTACATGCGCCAACAACTCCTCTTATCTTGTTATGGGAGTTGGTAAGATCATCTTGACTACTGCTGATGGTAGTTCTTTCACTTTGTCAGATGTTTTGTTTGTGCCAGGGATCAAGAAAAATTTTTTATCAGTTTCTGCATTAGCCAAGATTGGTTTGGTTGTGAAATTTGTTGATGACAAATGTACAGCTCATGATCTTTCAAATGGTGATGTGATTATTGCTTCTGGCATTTTATGTCATGGGCTATATAAGCTCATAGACTATAAAAGATCTGTAAATGATTCGGCATGTGCAGTACATGATCTCAAGCTATGTCAGATGCAAAGCTTTGGCATGCACGCTTTGGTCATCTGAATTTTGCTAGTTTGCTACGCCTCCAGAAATCTGAAATGGTGTCCTCTTTGCCCAAACTTGAGGCACCTGGAAAACATGTTTGTGAAGGCTGTATTTTGGGCAAAATGGTGCATTCCTGCTTTCCAAAAGATGGTTCAATTCGGCCTACTCATAAATTGCAGCTTGTACATAGTGATGTCTGTGGTCCTATGCAGACACCTTCTTTTGGAAATTATCTTTACTTTGTGACTTTCATTGATGACTTTACCAGGTATGCATGGGTATATCCATTGAAGGCAAAGTCCGAAGTGTTCATGTGCTTCAAAAAGTTTTTGGTTTTGGTTGAAAATCTGTCAGCATGTAAAATGGGCACCCTACGTTCTGATCGAGGGGGGGAATATATGTCTTCTAATTTTAATGCATTTCTGGCTGAACGTGGGATAAAGCACCAATGTAAAGTACTGTATACACCTCAACAGAATGGAGTTGCTGAACAAAAGAATAGGTCACTCATGGAGATGGCGAGGTGTATGGTTAAGAGTCAGGCTTTACCACATAGTTTCTAGCTTGAGGCTATTCTGTGTGCAGCATATGTACTGAACAGGTATTCCACTAAAGCACTGCAATCTATCACTCCATATGAGGCTTGGCATGATCGCAAGTCATTTGTTGCTCATCTGCGTGTTTTTGGTTGTTTGGCATATGCATTAGTGCCTGAACAATATCACAGAAAATTGGATGATAAAGCAGTAAAATGTATTTTTGTTGGGTACAGTTCTGAAAGTAAAGGCTATCGTTTGTATCATCCATAGAAAAAATGCATTCTGGTTAGCCGTGATGTTGTTTCTATGGAAGATGCTATTCAGCCATTGCTTTCATGTACTAAGGAGACATCTATTAGCTCCAAAGACATGTATGATACTTTGCTGCCTCTTTTTACAGGTGGACAGTCTAGTGCTGGCCCTAATGAGGCAACTTCTCAGCCTTTGCAGGTTTCATGTGATGATGCAGATCATTCCATTTTTTATGCATATTTACATGATGCACTTGTTGATGAGAGAGATGATATTGAGCAGGCAAAAACTATGCCGAAATGGCTGGATGCAGGCTTTGCTTGATAGCAAATTGAAGCACAAAATTCAAAAAATTGGATGGCTGCTATGCAATCTGAATATGATGCTATAATGAAGAATGGTAGTTGGTCTTTATGTGACCTACCTCCTAGCAAGAAGGCCATTGGGACTAAGAGGGTATACAAGTTGAAGGGTAAGCCTGATGGTACAGTTGACAGGTATAAAGCTAGGCTTGTTGCAAAGGGTTATGCGTAGGAAAGAGGCATTGATTTTGATGAGACCTTTGCACCTACTTGCCGAATGACTACTGTTTGTAGCATCTATGCACTTGCAGCTCATCATGGTTGGCATGCACATCAATTGGATATCAAAACAGCATTTCTGAATGGAGACTTGCATGAAGAAGTGTATGTTTTTCAGCCCCGGTGCTTTGTGCAGAAAGGGCATGAGAACGAGGTGTGCAGGTTAAAGAAGGCATTAGATGGCTTAAATCAAGCACCACGTGCTTGGTATGAAAAGATACATGCCTATCTGATTGCACATGGTTTTGAGAATAGTCCAACTGAAAGCACCTTATATGTTAAGCGTGCTAATGATGTACTTCTGATCATTATGGTTTATGTTGATGACATCCTGCTCACTGGTCCTCATGAGAGGTATATTGTTGATTTTAAGTCTGATTTACATGCCTCATTTGAGATGTTTGATTTGGGGCATTTGCATCACTATTTGGGCATTCAGTTTATGCACCTTGATGGTGGAATGGCCTTGTGTCAAACAAAATATATTGACACATTATTACAACATTTCAACCTTGAAGACTATAAGCCTATTGCCAGTCCTATGGAGACAAGTTTATGATTGAGTCTTCAGGATGTTGGAGATGCATTTGATGTGGTTCTCTATTAGTAGGCTGTTGGATGCTTGATTTACTTATGCATTACTCGGCCAGATATTCAATTTGTTGTCTCACATATGAGCAGGCTTATGCATTGCCCAAGTGTCAAGCATTGGCATGCGGTTAAGCGCATCTTTTGCTACTTAAGTGGTACTCAGCTTCTTGGGTTGTTTTATCCCAAGGGGGGATCACTAATGCCAGATTTGCATGCTTTTTTGACTCTGACTAGGTTGGTTGCTATGACACTCGTGTGTCCACTAGTGGCTTTTGCTTCATGCTTGGTAGCTCGTGTATATCTTGGTTGAGCAAGAAGCAGCCTAGTGTGGCCACTTCCAATTGTGAGGCTGAGTATATGACAACTTTCATAGATATTGTTGAGTGTGTGTGGCTCAGACGCCTTATGGCTGATTTGGGTGTTGGCCAGTCTTCTGCCACCACCATCTTCACTAACAGTCAGAGTGCATTGGCAGTTGCAAGGAACCCTGCATGCTTGCACTACGCACATTGAGGTGCATTATCATTATGTCAGGGAGAGGTTCTCTACTGGGGAGATCAGCTGGCATATGTGCCCATGCAGGAGAACATTGCAGACCTTTTCATGAAGGCTCTGCTTAGGGAGAAGTTTGAAGCTTTCCGCAAAGCTTTGGGCTTACTTCCTTTTGTGGATTGATTCCACATAGCTTGGCACTTCCTTATACACGAGTGCCAGCTCCTTGTTCATTGCATCACTCCCAGGGGGAATTTGTTGATATATTTAGGTAGTGATGTGTGTGAACACACTAGGACCGTTGGGGCACTTTTTTCCCTCTTTAGGAAGTTTTTTTCCCTTGGCTTATATATACGCCGATTGCCCTAATGGGCTATTTATCTTTGTACATTCTCTAGTAATGCATTCAATATTGTGTGTTGTGCTCCAAGCTTCTTCTTCTTCCTTGTGCTGTTCACATGCTTCCGCACATGTCTAACTCCAAAAGGAATTAGCTTCCATGTTTCATTTCCATGAAGTGCATCCATATCCTCATTCATAGATTTCTCCAATCTGCATTTCCAATTGCATCTTCAAAACAAGAAGGTTTAGCATCTTGTATTACTTTGGTCAAGTAGGCACAATGACGAGCCATGTAACTGACATATGTCAATTGCTGCATTGAATTCCTCATTCTTCCAGATCTTCTTGGTCTTGGGTCACTTCTACTTGTATCATGTGCATGTGTCTTTCTTACTCTTGGAGTCTTCACAAAGGGCAATCCAAGTTCCTCATCAAGGCTCTTTTCTAAATTGCTCGAATCTCCATCAATGTCTTCAAAACATGTAGATGTTTTACTACCAACATAAAGCTTTTCTTTACCTTTCTTCGATGTAGTTGATGAATTTGTTGGATTGAAATTTCCTCGCAATCTTCCACTCCATGGATTTGAGTTGGAACTACTGCTTGGTGATGCACCATGTCCACTCAAAACTTTAGATTCTACACTTGATTTTTCAACATTTCCTTTGTCATTTGAGTCAAGAATAAGTCCTTCTATATCACTTTTGCTCAAGGGAGTATCCAATGAAGATACATTTTTCTTCTTTTGGATCAAAGTTTGTCCCCAACTCATCTAGTATTCAGGTTTTACACCTTTTCAGGTGTAAGTTGATGTACAACAGTAGTTGGAGTTCTATTCATGATGTATTCTGCCCAATAACAATGAGGCATATTCTTCTCAACCATCAAGTCTCTTGATATTTCTGCAATATGCCTATTTTTGCATTCAACAACTCCATTATGTTGTGGTGTGTACTTGCATGCAAACTATCTTCGAATTCCATGAAATTTTAGAAAGCTACTCAACTCATTTGACATGTATTCACCTCCTCCATCAAATCTATTTGAATATACTTCCCTTTATGTTTTTCCACCATAGCCTTAAAATTCTAGAAGTGAGTGAACAACTCACTTTCCCTTTCATGAAATATACCCATAATTTTCATATATGGTAATCAATGAAAGTAACATAAAACTTGCAACCTCCCATAGATGTGGTCTTTGCAGGATCCCAAATATATGTATGTACTATTTCTAGCACATTCTCACTAACATGCTTGTCATGTGAAAACGATGCTCTTGATTGTTTACTAAATTGACATGTTGCACATACCTTTTGCATCTCTATAACCTTGAGATTTGATAGTCCATTGAAATCTCCTTTGATTGAATCAATTTCAGTCTCTACAAATTTGCATCTCCAATTTGTTTGTGCCAGATTTCTATATCAACAAAAACACCTACACCTTTTGCAAACATGGATGCATTCATTTTAGGAATTTTCACATTTAAGGTGAACATCCTACCCACCTTGTTTTCTTTGGCAATCAATCTTCCATCCCATTTGTTTTCTTTGGCATATAACCCATCAACATTGAACCTCAATTGTAATCCTTGGTCAACCATTTGTGAACAGAAAATAGATTCTTTGTTATATTTGGAACATGTAGCACATCAGCAAGATAGTTTACCTTCCCATCCTCCATAGATAGTGCTATGTTTCATGTATGCTCGATAAGATGTGATGTGTCATTGCCTATTTCAACATATCCAGGAACTGGCAATTTTTGCAAACTACTAAACCATTCCGCATGACTAGTCATGTGATTTGTGTTGGAGTTAGACGTCTGCAAAAGCATGCGAACAACACAAGGAAGAAGAAGAAGCTTGGAGCACAACACACAATATTGAATGTATTACCACTAGAATCTACAAAGATAAGTAACCCGTTAGGGCTATAAGCGTATATACAAGCTGGGGGGAAAAACCTCCTAAAGAGGGAAAACAAGTGCCCTGATGGTCCTAGTGTGTTCAGACACATCACTACCTAAATATATCAACAAATCCCCCCTTGGGAGTGATGCAGTGAACAAGGAGCTAGCACTCATATATAACGAAGAGCCAAGCTATGTGGAATCAATCCACAAAAGGAAGTAAGCCCAAAGGTTCACGGAAAGCTTCAAACTTCTCCCTAGGCACAACCGCTGTCAAAAGGTCTGCAATGTTCTCTTGTGTGGGCACATATGCCAAGCTGATCTCTCCAACAGAGAACCTCTCCCTGACATAATGGTAATGCACTTCAATGTGCTTAGTGTGACCATGGAACATAGGGTTCCTCACAACTACTAATGCGCTCTGACTGTCAGTGAAGATGGTGGTGACAGAAGGCTGGCCAACACCCAAATCCGCCATAAGGTGTCTGAGCCACACACACTCAATAGTCGCTGTGAAAGTTTCCCTTTATTCAGCCTCACAACTGGAAGTGGTCGCAATAGGATGCTTCTTGCTGAGCCAAGATATGCGTGATCTACCAAGCATGAAGCAAAAACCATTAGTTGACACACGAGTGTCATAGCAATCAACCTAGTCAGAGTCAGTAAAAGCATGCAAATCTGGCGGTAGTGATCCCCCCGGGATAAAACAACCCAAGTAGCCGGGTACCAATCAACTAGCGAAAGATGCGCTTAACTACCTGCCAATGCTTGACACTTGGGAAATGCATAAACCTGCTCATCTGTGAGACAACAAACTAAATATATGGCCGAGTAATGCATAAGTAAATCAAGCATCCGACAGCCTGCTGATAGAGAACGACATCAAATGCATCTCTAGCATCATGAAGACTCAATCGTAAACCTGTCTCCATAAGAGTGGCAATAGGTTTACAATCTTCAAGGCCAAAACGCTGCAATAATATGTCAATATATTTCATTTGACACAAAGCTATTCTGCCATCAACTTGCATAACTGAATGGCCAAATAATGAAACCAAACAATTTCTTGTTTCTAGAGATGTGAATTTGATGAAAAGAAAAGTTGGTATGGGGAACAAAGTCACAAGATTGAAGCATTCGAAGAAGAGCTAAGAAGAAGTGAGAGATGTAAGTCAAATATGCAGGTAAATGGAGATGAAGATTACATGCAAGAAAGCATATCCAGAGTTGCATTATCAATAAGAAATGAAGATCCACCTAGGTTTGATGAAGAAGTGTATTCAGATACACATGAAGAATATTATGAACCAAGAAGGTCAAGAAAATTAAGGAAACAACCAACAAGGTATTCTTATGATACTTCTTATATGAATCAAAAAAGTTATGCTTATATGGTCAAGGAAGAAGAAGAACCTCAGAACTATGATGAAGCAAATGGCAAGAAACAATGGGGAGAAATAAAGGGAAGAGCAATGAATGAAGAATTCAATGGACTTGAGGAGAATAGGACATGGGAACTTATTCCAAAACCAAATGGTAAGAAATTGATTGGAAATAAATGGGTTTATAAAGTGAAGAATCTTGCAGATGGAAGAATATACATATATAAAGCTAGATTGATGGTCAAAGGCTATGCCCAAACTCATGGCATAGATTATGATGAGACATTCAATCTTGTGGCAAAGATGTCAGCCATAAGGGCAATTATTGCTATTGCAACATCAAAAGGATGGACTTTGAATCAATTGGATATAAAGAATGGATTTTTGAATGGATACAAATTTAATGAAGTATACATGGAGCAACCTCAAGGGTTTGCAAATTATAGGTATCCAAATTATGTTTGTAGATTAAGAAAGCAAGCTCCAAGATCTTGGAACTATAGGCTTGTGAAGTATCTCAATGATCTTGGATATCAAAGTTCAAAGGAAGATGCAAGTCTACTTATCAAAAGAACGGATGAAGGTATAATCTACATTTGTATTCATGTAGATAAAGTATAATCAAAGGTACCTCAAATGAAGGAATCAAGGAAGTAATGAGACTACTTGAGAAGGAATTCAAAATAAGTGACCTAGGGAAGTTATCATACTTTCTTGGAATGGAAATCACTTATGCAAATCATGGTATATATGTATCACAAGAAAGGTATCTTTTGAACCTATTAAAGAAGTTCAACATGGAGAATTGTAGAGACACTTCAACTCCACTTGAAGTTAATCATAAGCTTAGCAAATATGATGGTGCAAAATACAAAGACATGAGGAAGTATCAATCTTTAGTGGGAAGTTTGATTTATGCTACACTAACAAGACTTGATCTTAGTTATGCAATGGGAGTTCTCTCACAATTCATGCATTGCCCAAAGGATCAACATTGGATTGCACATGAAAGAGTTCTCAGATATATCAAAGGAACTATAAATATATTATCCTTTTACTTCAGACATAAAGTTGAGAGCATATAGTGACTCATATTGGGCAGGAAGTCAAGATGATAGAAGATCAACACATGGATACATGGTGTACATAGGTGATAATCTTGTTAGTTGCTATTCAAAGAAACAACATACAGTGGCATTATCATTAACTGAAGCAAAATAGAAAGGCCTTGTGGAAGTATTCAAAGAAATAGTATGGATGCAAACCAGTCGAGGTTTTTCTTGAGGTAGATTGTGATGAGAGACACTAAATAAGTGCCTATGTGCTTTGGAGATGATGCTTCAAACAATAGGATCAAAAGAGATAAGTTTGCAACTAGCTAGTGACCAAAAAGTTGCTATTTTGGTCTTGACACCTACTCG
Source organism: Ceratopteris richardii (assembly GCA_020310875.1). Lineage (NCBI taxonomy): Eukaryota > Viridiplantae > Streptophyta > Polypodiopsida > Polypodiales > Pteridaceae > Ceratopteris > Ceratopteris richardii. Next base: position 63,494,696 of record CM035416.1, read on the forward strand.
ATGTTTTGCTCAATACTCACAATACAGTAGCAATTAGAAAAATTCCTTCTGAAGATATCTAATTTGCTTAGAGAGCTAATGATTCCAAGTGGAATCAATTAAAATGATAGACTATACTCTGAGCAATGTCTTTATCAAGTAGAAGCTTACCCCGGATATTTTAGGAACTCTGTAGAGAGTGACCAATGACCACTTCGAGACAATTTTCTCCCAATTGGCTGAATGAAACTTCTTCAAACTTTGACATCTTGTAGTGGACTTTGAGCTGGTTCCAATGAGCTATAGAATATTGAAAATGATGGAGGGCTCACTGAGGTATGAGCAAGACAAGTACACTGTTCTGAGTGATAATGATAGAGAGACCAATAGAGATGATCAATGATATAATATATCATAGGACAATGTTGTACATGATCGTCGACATGAATATGATGCCCAATGATGGTGATTGGAGTAGGCTATAGCATAAGCCTCTCAAATACATAAAAAAATCAACAATATGCTCAGTAATGAAAGCTCTTAATGGCCGCGAGTTTACAATCTCCTTTGCCTCGAAGTTTGAATTCAAATTCAAACTTGGCTTTACCTAAAAGTTCTCCTCCAAGTTAGGAGTTATTCCATCAAAATGAATTTTTATCTTTATCTCTTCGAGCACCACGAGTTTAGTGGATTTACAAGATTCTCTCATGTAACAAGGACTTTCACAATGGTTAATGGTAAAAGCTCATAAGCAATGGTTCATGTGGTTCTTCAAAACAATTGCACATAGCTTCTTTCAATGCATAGCCAAGTTTGAAGGCTTGGTGTTTGCTCCAACAGCTCCCCCTCAAGCCAAACATCTTGTCTTGTTCTTTTTCATCATTTCCCTTGAATGTCGTGCAATCTAATCATAGATTTAAACCTGCAAAGTTTAGTACCATCAAGTGCTTTGGTCAATAAGTCTACACATTGCATATTAGTTGATACATATGCAAGTTGAATCTCCTTGCTTAATAGATTCTCTCTCACATTATGATAGTGAACCTCTATATGCTTGGTTCTTGCATGATAGATAGTATTTGCTGGAAGTTGTAAAGAACTAGTAGTGTCTCCAAAAATCATTGGTAAGCTAGAATGTAGTCCCAAATCTGAATATAGCAATCTAATCCATATGGCTTCTTGAGTAGCATTAGCTAATCCTCTGTATTCAGCCTAACTTGAAGATAAAGCAACAGTAGGTTGCTTCTTGGAAGACCATGAAATGGGATTAGCACTTGCAAAAGAGAGATAACCTGAGGTACTCCTCCTATCATCCTTACAACCTACCCAATCAGCATCTGAGTAATTTGATATCCAAATTTGAAGTATATGGAAAGTATAAACCTTGATTTTGAGTACCCTTGAGATACTTCAAAATCCTCTTGGAAACTTCCAAGTGAGATGCTCTAGGTTTGTGCATCAGTTGACTTAAGACACTTACTCCATAAGCAATATCAATCCTTGTCAATGTGGCATAGTTTAGGCTTCCTACTATGCTTTGATATCCTGCAATGTCTTCAAGCAAATCACCTTCATGAGCACTTAACTTTTGGTTTACCTCCATAGGAGAATTTCTTACTATTCTCAATTGTTCTACAAACCATTGAATAAACCTTTTATCATATGCTCATATAGAAAATATGCACACAAACCTTTTAATGTACGTATGCTTTTCATGCATATAAAATAAACTCTTCATGAAGTTGTAACATCTCATGCATGCATCTATGTAAGACGTTGATGCTATGAAAAATAGAAAGCTTATATAAGAAAGAGTAAAAGAAATGGGGATGATAAAATAGGCACTTCATCGGCTTAGATTTAATAAAGTATATTCATTCACCAAGGAAGTCTTTGTCCTTGTTTTCTTTAACCTCATGTATTCCTTGATTGTGGAGTGTGCTGAAGACTCCCCTATTTGTATGGCTATCCTTTTGTAGGAAGCTTATGTGTTTCTGATAACAAACTTCTCACTTTCACCAAATATGCTCTTTAGTCGGTAATCATGAAAAACAAGAAGATCAAGTGGACCTTCATCAATGGATAAGAGGCCAAAAGAGTGTTTGTGGTCTTTACAAAGAGATAGAGAGAGAGAGAGAGAGCAAATGGGAAGTGTGGACACAGAGATAATCAAAAGAAGTGCACTCACTTATGTGATGGATGCAGAGAGAAGATGGAGGGTTGCTTCTTGTGTTGATGGCTAGAAAGAAGGGAGAATGGCCCCATATATGAGATCTTCAAACTCTCTAGAGAGTAAAAAAGATCTACATGTGTGTTATAAAAGATCTATATGCACATTTATTTCCAACAACTAAAGAAGAGGGAGAGGAGGAGACTCCTCACTAGAGTCCACATTTGAGTAGGATGCAAGGGTGGGCTCGCTCTACTAGCACGTTAGACCTCCTCTTGGTAAGTGGTTGCCACCTTGTTGTTCGGCTTGGTGTGGGTTCCTAGTGACAAACTTTGGGAGAGGTTATCATGAGGGCATAGGGGGCCATCCCACTAACTTGGGAAGTCTACGCACAACATACTCATTTGCAAAAATCTATGGAAAACAACAAAAGATGTGTAGCACAACTTCTCAGGTAGATATATGCACCCATACTAACTCATCTTCAACTTCAAAAAAGTGGGCTCACATAAATATGACCCATGCCATGGAAATCCCAATGTGTTTTCTCTCATATGAATGTTTCAAAGCTCCACCTCACCCAAGATAATGACATACTAGTCACTAACCAACCATCTATTATATAGCCTCTTTCAAGGGAAGTCTTCTAAGACAATCTCACACGTCTACCATGTATCCTAGTCCCCAAGTGGTAATTTCACACATGTGCATCATGTCTGCTAGTGAACGCTTCTAGAAGGCTCTAGAACCCATGGGCAAAGTACTCTCTGATCACTCATAAGAGTTGAACCCAAGACCTCCTCCTTCCCATCAATCAAACCTAACCACTAGGCCAAGCTTGGAGAATCTTAATCTTATCTTAATCCTTAGGTTTTTCAAGTCTTAGTTTACAACAGAATTGCATTGGCCTCTACATGGAAAGTTGCTCATATGTCTCAGGCGGCACAATCGGTACTCCTCCTGTGCACACATGGTCTCTTCCATGATGCAAACATCTCCCCAAAGGCATTAATCTCATGGGCTAACGTTGATGTCTTAATGAGGATGCATTGCATTGTACATCTATGATTTTTTTCTACTATATTAGATAGCTCTTGTATAAATGGAATATGTGAAGTGAAACTTAGCACATAATCTTATCTCTGAGACACCTAAGGTAACTTATGATCTTTGGTAGATACTTCTTCCAAGTCCATACACTCCATCAGATGCATCTATGTTGTCCAATCAATTGACATACAATAAAGATCTAATCTCTCCTCTATTGATTCCTTCCAAAAAGAGATAAATAATCTTTACTTGAGAAGGGATCTCGATGTGAGGACATATTTCTACATATTGTTTGAGTCCTCTAGTAGCCAATCGCCCATCTTGTTATTGGTTTACTTGAAACTCTCGATTTGAAAGTGTCATGCATGAACACCCTCTTGGATAATTCTCTAATGAATTCTTTAAACAGCTAATGGATTAATGAGAAGCTAGATCATTGCAAACATTTAAACCAAGGTAAGGTAATGTCAACCAAGGTCAGCCCAAATGCCTTATAACGAGTAAATAATTCATTGATCTACATCATTATCAATATCTACATGAATTCGACAACATTTTCATTGGAATCCCATGAACCATTCCAGTAGTTCTTTATACATCCTAGTACCTAGGAAGGTCCTTGCATTGTTCTTGGTTGCATCATGATATCCAAACAAAGCTTTCATTCTGAGTCCTTGATTGCAAGGTACACATATCTTTCCTTTTGTATAATAAATATTCATCTTGAATATTGTAATGTTTAAACTTATCTTCAAATGATAAGTTTGTACCTCGGTTAAAAGCCTTCTTCCAAACTTCCTTAAAATGTGCACCTTCTTGATACGTGCCTTTCATCAACTCTACTAAATCATTAGATATTTGTACGAAACATAGAGAATTCAACATAGACATATGGCTTAAATCATCTACAACTACATTGAATTTTCCTCTTCGATATATGAGTTCATAGTCAAACTCCTGAAATATCTTGGCCCATCTAGCTTTTCTACCTATTGATTCCAATCGGTTCGCAAACTACTTGATACTTGCTTAATCAAAAACTATAGTTACTTTGGTGTGAAACAAGTAATGTCTTCATTTCTTTAGAGCATGCACAATGGCATAAAGCTCTTTCTCATAGCTAGAATAATTACATTGAGCTGAGTTAATCTTTTAAATTTCAAAAGCAATTGGTCAACCAGTCTAATTCAACACGGCTCCAATTGATAAATCACTAGCATTTGTTTCACCCACAAAGGGTTAATTTGGATCTACTATCTCTAGAACAGGGGCCGATGCTAAGGCCTTCTTAAGTCATTAAATACTTTTAGCTTATTTGTTATCCCAAGTAAGTCTTTTAGGCTTTCCCTTTAGCTTTTCAAATAAAGGGATCAAGATCTTTGCAAAGTTTTGTAAAAATTTTTCATAATATCTTGCTAACCCTAAAAAAGTTTTGAAGATATGTAACAAATTTAGGGTATGGCCAATTTAGAATAACTTTGGCCTTTTTAGGATCTACTTGAATTCCTTTCTCAGATATAATGTGTCTAAGATATCTCATTTCTATTGGAAAGAATTCACACTTAGCTTCCTTTGCATTAAGTTTGTTCTCTCTTAGAACTTGGAAAATATTTTCCAAATGTTCTAGATGGGCAGTTGTATCTAGACTATAGGCAAGAATGTCATCAAGGAAATCAACTATAATTTTTCCTAAGTAAGTGCTTAAGATTGTGCTCATTAAATTCATGAATGTAGCTAGGGCATTTCTTAGTCCAAAAGGCATGACTAAGAAATCAAAATGCTTGTGTTTAGTTTTAAAAGATGCTTTGGAGAAATCTTCAAGTTTAATTCTAATCTAATGATGTCCTTGCCAAAGATCAAGCATTGAAAATATCCTTACTCCCTTCAATTGATCAAACAAATCATCTATTGAGGGCATTGATTCTTCATCCTAACTTTAGTTAAAGCTCGACAATAAATACATAGCCTCATTGATCCATCCATTTTCTTAACCAAAAGAATAGGTGATTTCCAAGTTAATTGGATAGGTTGAATGAATCCTTTATTTAGCTATTTCTTCAATTTTCTTTCCACTTATGCTTGTTGGGAATATGGGAGTCGATAGGGGTGCTTACACATAGGCTTAGTACCTGGAAGCATATCTATAGCATGATTCAATTGCCCACGAGGAGAAGGTAAGCCATGGGGAAGTTCTTTTAGAAAAATATCCTGATATTTATTCATTAAACACTCAAATTTAAATTTTTTGTGATAAAAAAAGGGAGATGAGACATATGGAACTAGATTTATATTATATACATCATTTGCATTGGTTAGAAGTATCATGTAAACTTCCACTTTGAGTAGTTACAAGCTTCTTTTTTAGTTCCATGCTTGAGATAGGGCCTACTCGACACATCATGCTCCCCTTGAATCAAACACCAGATACCATTTCTTTCAAATTCCAAAGTATTAAGAAGATAACTCCTCTTTAGTGACCTTCCTAAATGCTAAAGCCACTCCCTACCCAAAACCACATGAGTTCTTTCCACATGCATGATCTAGAAATCAAGTTTATCTTCTTATCCTTCAAACTTGATTTTGAGACCATAGATCATACTATCCTAGACTTTCTTATCATGTCTTTGCATCATGGACACTGTGAAGAGATGGATAGGTATCTGCTTGAAGATGAAGAGGTGTTGCAAAATCCTTGATCTACACCAGCCAAATGAACTCCAGGAGTATATGGTGGGCCCTTTTAGCTTGCAAATGGATGTATTAGACACCCTATGTACCTTGGAAGATCACTCTCAAAAAGATAGATCAAATCAGATAAGTTGGAGTTAGCTCAGAGGTGAAAAACTTGCTAATTTGGTTCATACACCTGTCCAGTGTTTTACATACTTCTCTGAGCACAGCAGCAATTAGCTTGTTTCCTCTTGGGGAATCTAGGTAGCTTAAAGATCTAACTTTCAAGAGTAATCTCATAGAAAATAATGAACCATACACTGAGAATGAGTTTTAACAAGTGATGACATCATCCCGATTTTCACGGGCTGCTACAGTTTGAGACCAGTGAGCAGAAAAATGAACATAACTCAAAATGTAGGAATTCAATGATTATGAAAATTTGTATGGTTATACTAAACAGTAAGCGGAATCCAACAAGATTTAAATCATTGAATTTGGATAAGTAACCATTGAGAAATGGCTCTGACAAGGTGAGTGAAAAAGTCGGGTACCTGACAGAGAAGTGAAGATGAACAGACACTGTTGACTTCAACTGAACATAACTGAAGATTCCAACATCCAAATGACATGAAAATTTGTGAGCATATAGTAGACTTATAGAGCTAACTTTACCAAGTTAAATCGCTGAAAATGATGCACCAAGCTCAGAGAAACAATCTCTGCAACCTGACTGAGAAAACTGATAGTAATGGCAGTGAGTAGTACACTTCACAAGAACATGGAAATATGAACCCAAATGATCATGAAAATGAAAGTATATTGCTTGTACAATACAATGGACTTACTGATACATGTGTGTGCCTTGTAATCACACCTTGATATGGCATAAAGCTCAGCTCTTGGAGGTCTTCACATTGGTCTCTCTAACCACGACTAAAACTGCTATGACTTTGTGGGACTCAAGCCAATACTTAGGCTTGTCATAGACTTGCTCCAACAGCTCCCCCTCAAGCCAAGTATGCTTGAGGTCTTCAATCTTCCAAGATTACCTGCAAACCAATCATAGCCTTGAATTTGCAAAGCTTTGTACCATCCAGTGCTTTGGTTAGAATATCTGCACATTGTTGATGAGTGGACACATATGATATTTGAATCTCTTTGCTTAGAACCTTCTCTAGTACATAGTGATAATGAACTTCAATATGTTTAGTCCTTGCATGAAAAATAGGATTAGCAGCTAAGTGAATAGAACTCATATTGTCACCAAAAATAGTTGGAGTTCCAAACTCCAATCCAAGATCTTTGAAGAATGTCTTCATCCACATAGCTTCCTGAGTAGCTATGGCAAGACCTCTGTATTCAGCTTCAGTAGAAGAGAGAGCAATTGTGGGTTGCTTCTTGGATGACCATGAAATAAGCTTTGAACCTGCAAAGGTAAGATAACCTGAAGTGCTCCTTCTATCTTCCTTGGAGCCAGCCCAATCTGCATCAGAAAATAGCTTCAAACCTAAATCAGATACATAAGGATAATAAAGTCCTTCATTTATGGTTCCTTTGAGATACTTGAGAATCCTTTTGGCAGCATCCATATGTGGTTTCCTTGGTGTGTGCATAAATTGGCTTAGCACACTCACACTGTAACATATATCCACTCTTGTCAATGTGGCATAGTTGAGACTACCCACTAAACTTTGATATGATGTGATGTCCTCTATGAGTTCACCTTCATGTGAGCTCAATTTGTGATTGACCTCCATTGGAGTACCTGCAATCTTACAATCTTGCATCTTGAATTTTGCCAACATGTCCTTAATGTACTTTCTTTGAGTGAGAAACAAACCATGATCTTTGTAGACAACTTCCAAACCTAGGAAGTAGATAAGTGAACCCAAATCACTTATCTTGAACTCTTCTCTCATCTGATCTTTGATCTTCTTCATACCATATGCATCATTTCCTGTCAATATAATATCATCTACATATACACATAAGTAGATGACCTCAGAATTACTCTTTTTGATAAAGAGTGAAGGATCTGCCTTGCTTGGTTGAAAGCCTTTGTCCTGCAAGAATGAAACAAGCCTGAAATTCCAAGCTCTTGGAGCTTGCTTGAGACCATACAATGCTTTGTTAAGTTTACACACATAATCAGGATAAACTTGATTCTCAAAACAAGGTGGTTGTGCCATATATACCTCTTCTGTTATCCAACCATTCAAAAATGCATTCTTTACATCTAGTTGAAGTATCTTCCAATTCTTGGAAGAGGCAATACTAAGCAAAACCCTAATAGTATGCATCTTTGCCACAGGAGAGAAAGACTCCTCATAATCAATTCCTTGAGTTTGTGCAAAGCCTTTTGCTACAAGCCTTGCCTTATACCTGTTAATGGAACCATCAGAATTCTTCTTGAGTTAATAGACCCATCTTGAGCCTATTACCTTCATGGATGAAGTCTTGGGCACCAAATCCCAAGTGTTGTTTTCCTCAAGTGCTTCAATCTCTTCCTTCATTGCATGCTTCCATTCTGTTTTTGCTTTGGCCTCTTCAAATGATGATGGCTCCTCTTGGTTTATGTCATGTGCTATGTAGATAGAATGTTTAGTTACTAATGAGGTGTCAAACCCATACCTTTCTGGTTTTTTCTTTTCCCTCTTAGATCTTCTTAGGCCATGATGTGATGATTCTGCCTCATGTCCAATTTCCTGCAATTTTGCTTTACCTTTAGACTTCCATGCTTTGATCTTTTCCATATGAGATTCTTCATCATCCTCCGAGGTGTCTTGTTCTTCAATCTTTGGTTGTTCTCTACCAAGCTTTGGAAAATCTTCTTCAAGATTATATGGCAAATTGACCTTCCTGCATGAATCTTCATATCATGAATTTTTCTCATCAAAAACTACATCTCTGCTTACCAAGAATCCTTTGTGGGTAGGGTTGTATAACCTGTAGCCCTTTTGATTGTTGTCATATCCAATAAATACACACCTTTCTGCATTTGGATCCATCTTGCCTCTAACCTGTGAAGGAACATGAGCAAAAGCAATACATCCAAAAATTTTACAATGATCTAAGCTTGGTCTTCTTCCATTCCAAGCCTCATATGGAGTCATCCCATCAAGGGATTTTGAAGGCAACCTGTTAATCAAGTAAGTGGCTGTAGATACAGCCTCAGCCCATAAGTAATTAGGTAAATGCTTTTCATTTAACATAGACCTTGCAGCTTCAACAATTGTCCTATTCCTCCTTTCTGCCACTCCATTTTGCTCAGGAGTGTACCTTGTAGTTACCTCTCTTTTAATTCCTCTTTCTTGAAGAAAAGAATCAAACTCATGGGAGAAGTATTCTCCCCCTCCATCTGACCTTAGCCTTTTTAGCGATTTACCTGTTTGATTCTCCACAAGAACCAAATATCTTTTGAAACATGAAAAAACTTCATCTTTGTGTTTCATAAAGAATAGGATAGTCCATCTGCTGCAATCATCAATAAAGGAGACATAGTACCTTGATCCAGATATTGAAGCTTCCTAGCTGGGTCCCCATACATCTGTATGAACCATCTCCAAGAGATCTCCATGCATATAACCTTTCTTCATGAATGGTAACCTGTGAGACTTTCCAAATTGACATGCACTACACTTATAAATCATATGTTGTTTTGACAAATTAGGGAGTCCAAGTACACTTTGGTCCCTGCAAATTGGCTTTAATGACCTTTCACCAATATGTGCTAACCTTTTGTGCCATACTTCCAATTCTGTGAGTGTCTGACTACCATAATTAAAGAGAGCAATGTTTCTAGTGTCCTGTAATTCAAATGTGAACAATCTACCTGTCTTTTCACCTTTTGCAATTTTTCTGAATCCTTGACTTGGATCTTCAACAAATGCTCCTGCTTTTGTGAACCTGACTTGCAACCCTTTCTCTACTATCTGCCCAACACTTATCAAATTCTTTGTAATGGTAGGGACATAGAGTACCTTAGTGACTAGGTTGATGTTTCCATCAGGTGCTTTGACATTGCCTATTTTCTCCACAGGATGTTTTGTGTCATCTCCTGTTTGTACCTCATGCTTATTCCTTGGATCTTCTAAGTCTGATACGAGTGCCACATTTCCTGCCACATGATTTGAACAACCTGAATCTATGTAGAAAACATGCTCATCAGATTTACCTTGTGGCATAGCCATGTTCATGATCAATAATGAATCCTCTTTGTTTGAGTCTTCTGTGTAGTTATTGTAGTCTCTCCTTCCTTTGTAGCCTCCTTGATAGTTTGAATGATTGTAGTTGTTGTAATTGCCATGGTAATTGTTGAACCTTCCTCTTGAGTAGCCATAACTTCCTCTATTGTATCCTCTGCCTCTTTGATTCCTGGAATTCCTAAAGCAATTTTCAGTTGTATGATTAGTTAATCCACAAATAGAACATGAGTTGGAGTCTTGGGATCTCCCCCTGCCTTGTCTACCTCCTCTTCCTCTACCTCTGCCATGTCTTCCTCTACCTGCATAGTTAGCTTGATATGTACCTGCTTCATCATCCACTTTCTTTGCCTTTCCTTTGTTATCTTTGGACTTCCTTTTATCAGTGTATAAAGCTGAAGATTGATTACCTTTAGAGCTTTCTCCATTTTTTATAAGCTTTGCCTCTTGAGTAAGTAGCTGTCCAATGAGTGTATTGAAATCGGGTACATGCATGTCCATGTACAAATCCATAGCTGTGGTGAATGCTTCCCACTTGTCATCTACCGTCAAGACATTGATGACCTGCCTTACAATTTGCTCTTCATCTATTACCTCTCCAATGCTTCCCAACTGATCTGCTATGTCCTTGAGCTTTGTGACAAAATCAGTCACATTTTGTTTGGGATCCTTCTTGAGAGTTGTGAAATCCAGCCATAGTTGATGCTTCCTAGCTTTAGTACTTGAAGAAAAGAAAGCTTCAAGTGCATCCCACACTTCCTGAGATGTCTTACAACTTCTAATGTGAGGCAACAAAAAATCTGAGATAGAGTTGAGGAGATAAGACCTTGCAAGTGCATCCTTGGAGCACCATGTGCTCAATCTTTCTTGCTCTTCTTGTGTTGGTTGACTTTTGTTCCTCAAACTTGGCATAACTTCATCTCCAGCCACATAACCATATAAACTTCTACCTTGGAGATAAGCTTCCATTCTTAATGACCAAGCTGAGTAGTTACCTCTGTCCAATTTGTCAATTGATGAAGGAAATCCATCTGCCATGTTGTCCAACCTTGCTCTGATACCACTGTGAAGAGATGGATAGGTATGTGCTTGAAGATGAAGAGGTGTTGCAAAATCCTTGATCTACACCAGCCAAATGAACTCCAAGAGTATATGGTGGGCCCTTTTAACTTGCCAATGGATGTATTAGACACCCTATGTACCTTGGAAGATCACTCTCAAAAAGATAGATCAAATCAGATAAGTTGGAGTTAGCTTAGAGGTGAAAAACTTGCTAATTTGGTTCATACACCTGTCCAGTGTTTTACATAATTCTCTGAGCACAGCAGCAATTAGCTTAATTCCTCTTGGGGAAGTCTAGGTAGCTTAAAGAGATAACTTTCAAGAGTAATCTCATAAAAAATAATGAACCATACACTGAGAATGAGTTTTAACAAGTGATGACATCATCCCGATTTTCACGAGCTGCTACAGTTTGAGACCAGTGAGCAGAAAAATGAACATAAATCAAAATGTAGGAATTCAATGATTATGAAAATTTGTATGGTTATACTAGACAGTAAGCTGAATCCAACAAGCTTTAAATCATTGAATTTGGATAAGTAACCACTAAGAAATGGCTCTGACAAGGTGAGTGAAAAAGTCGGGTACCTGACAGAGAAGTGAAGATGAACAGACGTTGTTGACTTCAACTGAACATAACTGAAGATTCCAACATCCAAATGACATGAAAATTTGTAAGCATATAGTAGACTTATAGAGCTAACTATACCAAGTTAAATCACTGAAAATGATGCACCAAGCTCAGAGAAACAATCTCTGCAATCTGACTGAGAAAACTGAGAGTAATGGCAGTGAGTAGTACACTTCACAAGAACATGGAAATATGAACCCAAATGATCATGAAAATGAAAGTATATTGCTTGTACAATACAATGGACTTACTGATACATGTGTGTGCCTTGTAATCACACCTTGATATGGCATAAAGCTCAGCTCTTGGAGGTCTTCACATAGGTCTCTCTAACCACGACTAAAACTGCCATCTATTTATAGTTGAGTTTGGGAGGCTAACTTCCCTCAATCACTCTCTAATCAATTAGTGATTGATTTGATTCTCTACCTACCACAAATCACGAATTCGTGGCTCCTCTTTCCCTTTTTGATCATGTGGAATCAACCACTTAAGATTCTTTCACTTTTACATTAAATAAACTCTTCAAAAGTTACAAGAGGTAGTTCACAAGTGAACTTTACATAGTCTTCATTTTGAAGCTTCTTTTATGACTTTGTGGGACTCAAGCCAATACTTAGGCTTGTCATAGACTTGCTCCAACAGACACTACATATTGATGTGGAAACTTTTGTTGAGGCAACCTTAATCTCTTCATCAGTTAGTATTTTAGGAATCTATGGATGGCTGAGTTATCTATCATGACTCTTGCCATTTCCCTCCTTATGCAAGCATGGAGTTTGACTTAATCATGTGGTCCAAACTGATTTTGGATTGACATAGAATCAGACCAACAATATTGATGCGTGCAATATTCATCCAGAACTTCCACTTTTTTTCAAAATTTACTATTTTCAATGTTTAAAGTTTGGACCACGTGGACTCTTGCCTTCTCCTTCCCTTTTTTCTCATGGGTGGCTTTTTAGAGCACCCTTACAGTACATTTTTTTACTTAAGTGCCCTGGATTAAAGCACTTGAAGTAAAGATTTTAATTCTTTCCCTTCTCCCAAACTTGAGGTTCAAGTCTTAGCCGTGAAAGTCAAGGAGTCTTAAAGTTCTCTCTCTTGAAAGTGCTTAATTTCCATTATTTCTTTTAAAGCTTTTGTTCTCTCCAATAGGATGAAGTGGTTGTGCCCTGGTCTTAACATGATCTTTGTAGATTTGTGCTAAATTTATTGAATCATGTAGACTTTTAGGGACACTTCTCTTTATTTCGTGTGTAATTTTCTTATGGAGGCCATGAATAAATCCCCTTAATTTAAGGAGATCATCCAAGTTTTGGATCTTGAGAACTATTTCTCTATAATGAGAAATGTATAAGGAGAGGATATGTCTCTGTTAAAGGACTTGTCCCACTCTTCCCATTTATATTTTTTTCTCCATTTTCGACAAGAACTCTTTCTTAAAGAGCTCTTTAAACGGGTTCCAATTCTCAGGAATCTTGTGAGATTCCTTCAAGCTCATCCATCACTTGTAGGATTTTGGCCCAAGGGATAAGCTTGTTTCTAGGACTTGGTAGGACTCATGAATATTTTTGAATTGATGCAAGTCTTGTCATTTCTCTAGAAAAGTTAAGACTACATCCTTATTTCAGTCTTTGTCATCCCTTGAAAATTGAGGTGGCTTTAAGTCTTTCGTGAAAGAAACACTCTTGGAACCTTAAGGAAGTATTATGTTTAGGGTTTGTGATCAAATCCTCAGCTTTATTCTTTAAGTGATGAATTGCTATGGATGGGTAATGGAGCATCCAGTTCTTTACTCATTGATGTGCTCCTTGGTTGAATCAACAAGGATACCATTTGACTAGGAAGAGGTTGGGTTGGATAGAGAAAATTTAATATTTGCTCCATTTTCCCTTTCACTTCATTTCTAGAAGTGCATAGGATTCCCATTTTAGTTTGCATTTCCTTAAACATGATACTATCCACTTTGATATTGATCATTTTTGCATCCAAGTTGTTAACTTGTTGGTATATATTAGTTTCATGTTTTTCTTGTCTATCTCTAGTTAAGTCTTGGTGTATATTCCATTTATCTAGCCCTTTCCCCTAATGTGTATTCTACTTCCCAACTAGGAACATCCAATAACATATTACTATCATTAAATCGGCCTCCTTCCATGAATACTTTGGAAAAAGAGAGTAACAAAATAACCATTCCTAATTCTAAAAAAGTAATAATAGATGTAGTGCCCATGATCGTTGTTGACATGCCTCGAACTCGTGTTTGCTCCCCGATTTTCATAGACTTCCACTCTTTGTTGGAAACGGAGTTAGAAAAAGTGATTTTTTGCCTTCTTTGGGACTCCTTTGTGAGGGATTATTCTTTTGCAAAAACATTGAAAAAGCTCTTGGATGGTATTCTGGAAGATGATCTCTCAATGCTCAAAACATTGGTTGAAGACGAGTTGAGAAAGCGCTTCAAAGATCTCCTTCAATGTGACGTTCTAGCTCTCAAGTTCACCAAAATGTGCAAAGATGTGGCTTAGTAGAGAGAGAGAGAGAGAGAATGGGAAATGGTATGTCTAGTTCCACTCCTCCTTTTTATGGACCTCGTAAAATTCGTTTCATGTAGCTTGGCAGGGGAATTTTGAAGCATGGGTACAACTGTCAAAGGAAGGAGAGAAATCCTTCTGCCAGTTACTATGTGTGTACACACTCTCCATGTGCATGGGGCCTTGAATGGGGGGTTCCTTCATCTGCCCATCGATTGGGTGGGCTCATCCACTATTTAAAGAGGGGTCCTATGGACCCTCCAAAGACTCCTTAAATAGAGCCTTTATGCGGGAAGTTTTACAAAGCAATCACACAAGATCTCCACATGGTACGACATCCAAGAGGTGAGAGGATTATTCGCACGAATGAAGGATTCATAATGTCTTCTTTTGCAAAAAATTCAAGGACACCATATGCTAGCATATGTTTGAAACAAAGCCATAGCTCTGCATACCAATATAGTGCAGTTCTTCTTGAAATTACTGACCATTTTGTGAGAGTGAGACTACATATCCACCCATGCAACTCCACCCATATAAATACCTCTATCCCGAGAAGTCTAGGCCTACCATGTGTCCAAGTCACATGGTTTCCCAAAAAGTCTTCTTCACATGGGTTTCTAAGTCAAGAAATAACATGGGCTCACATACAATCACATGGGATCACTTGAAAATCACATGGTTTCTTAAGAGAGGAGCTCTAGACTTGTACATACACCCTCAAAAGGCCTTGACTTGAATCATCCAATTCATTGAGCTCCAGTATTAGGATAAAAATCCTAATCTTCAAACCATTCAATTCCAAGGGTTTATAAATAAAACCCAAGGGTTTCTCTAGGAAACCCAAGGGTCTAAAACCTTGGGACCCATGAAGTTAACCCTAGTAATACAACAAGTACGTAGTCATCCCTCAAGGTTCTAATCAAGTTGGATTTTCCCCTAGGTGTGGCCACTAATTCATATTGCTTCTCTTTGGGTGTGGATCGACTGTCATTGACTACCTTTCCAAAGTCATTTGCCTTCTCTAGGTAGTCACTTACTAGGTACATACCTTTCTTGTCCTCATAGCCTCTTTGTTTGAATTTGAGTCTAGGTCATTGTATCACACTATTCCTAAGAGTACTTATAACTCTTAGCATTGATTGATTCACACCATCAAAATAGATAGAAACTCCTAGGATTTGTTGGCCCATATTAAAAAGAGGTAAGATACTCCCTTCAATGGTGGCAATTCATTCTTCATCTAGGATATGTCTCTACATGTCATCAAATTGATTCATCTCATGTAGGTCATAGTCAAAGCCACTATACATCTATAGGTAAGGATCTTGGATGCTCCTTGGTACTACACTTTCTTCATATGATATTCAACTTTAGTTAGTTTTTTAATTTCCAATTACTTTGCTTGATAAATATAAAGTGATTTCCAATTAAATTTTTATTTTCATCTTTGGTGTACATGTGAGGTCCCTATTTTAGCTTTGCAATTGGTTTTTTTAATTCTTGTCCTATCAATTATGTTTCTAACATTATCATCGTATCAAGGAAATCATGATCTTTAGATCTATTCAAGAAAAACTAAACATTTTTCATAGAATCCCCATGATTTCCCTACAAATAATGAATGCATTGGGCAAAAATTGTGATGTACTTGGGAAATCATGATGTCTCTAAATGGAAGTATGAATAAATAACTTCAACAAGTTTACAAATGAAAAACCAAATTCATACCTTATCTCAATCGCAGATCTTGGATTTCTCACCTCAAACTTGTAATTACCATCTTGCAAGCACAAATGTGTGGATTGTTCCAAAGAATAGATGTAGACCCTTGAGCATTTATGTAGGCATCAAATGGTGTATCTAGCACAATTTGAATTTTGCTTCCAATCTCTAAGTCAAACACCCCACCTTATTGCATATCCATGAGTAGATCTCATTGATATCTACCTATCTACATGGAAAATGGGGTTTGAAATCCTCATAAGCTTAGAAAAAACTAGAATGGTGTATTTTGGCAAAATCACCTCTTATCACTCCAATGCATGTAGCACACAAATAGTGTAACAAAATAGCTTCACTAGCGTTACCATGTGGTCTACTTACTTTTGTACATTACACACTTGATCATGTCACTATGTAATGTGCTCCTAAGCATCTTATTTGCTATGTCCACCAACACCAAATTGACAATGTGGAACAAAATATGATGTTAAACGAGATCTCAGAAATAGCTTCACTCCTAGGGGTAATTTTGTATGAACACATCTTTTCCCTTTAAAGGGCTTTTCTCCTCGTTTGTATGTATGTGCATAATCCTAATGGTCTACTTACTTTTGTACGTTACACACTTGATCATGTCACTACGTAATGTGCTCCTAAGCATCTTATTTGCTATGTTCACCAAATTGACCATGTGGAACAATATGATGTTGAATGGGATCTCATAAATAGTTTCACTAGTGTTACCATGATGAAACAGGCACCTCCACTATCATCACTCACAGCTACTCTATATTGATGAGGCTGCTTACTTCAACATTAGATCTAAGGTTGCTTTAGAAGAAGTTGTTTTGTATGCATAGGTAATCATTTCAATTTGCATATCATATCACCAACTTTAACCACCTTCTGTGGCTATTTTTTGCATTTCTATGCATAAAGTTGATAATGAAATATAAAAAGACCAAGGTTCTCATATTTTACATGCCCAACAATAATTGGTAGGAGTTAAGTTACACTAGCTGGTGGGACAACAGAGTTGGCCAGCTAATATGAATGCATGATTCAAAAAGAGGGCGAATTCATTCTTAATGGAGCAAGTCACGCAAAAGAGAGAGAGAGAGAGGGAGAGAGAGAGAGGGGGAGAGAGAGAGAGAGAGAGAGAGAGAGAGAGAGCGAGAGAGAGAGAGAGACAGAGAGGGAGGGAGGGAGACTTCTATATAAAGTGTAAATAAAAGTTCCTTCACTCCCTTAATTTTGACCGTTTTGTGTGTGTGTGTGTGTGTGTGTGTGTGTGTGTGTGTGTGTGTGTGTGTGTGTGTGTGTGTGTGTGTGTGTGTGTGTGTGTGTGTGTGTGTGTGTGTGTGTGTGTGCGTGCGTGCGTGCGTGTGTGTGTCTGTGTCTGTCTCTCTGTCAAAATGTGTGTGTGTGTGTGTGTGTGTGTGTGTGTGTGTGTGTGTGTGTGTGTGTGTGTGTGTGTGTGTGTGTGTGTGTGTGTGTGTGAATACATGCACGTGTGCGAGTGCGCACACCTGTACAGGTATGGTACATGCACATGCAGGAGTGGACATCCATGCAGGTGTACACATTTAAAAGATCACAGCCTTGAAAAGTACAAAGATCTCTTTAATTCAATCAATAATTGAGCTTATAATGGTTTCATATGTACAACACTAAGATAGTACATACTGGATGTGTACAACGAAGAATCATGCTCCATGTAGTTCACGTAGCAAATAACCCTTATGTAATATGACTACATAGAGAAATATATACCATTGATACTTGAAAGAGAAAATGAAAAATGTTTAAGCTCCATCAGGAACAAGCTTAGACAAGCTTTCAAAGTCCAATCCACCTTGCTCAGAACCATTTATGATCTCAAATGTGACATTTGGTGTACATTTGCCCTCTGCACAAGCTAATACAACAGTTGCCACATCTTCACGTGTGATCATTCCATTACATTTGTCACCTACCAATGGTAATATTGAGAACTTAATACATCCTTAACTCACAAGCAATCATTGAATCCCAAAAAAGAACACGTACCTTGGTCCAAAACAATCTGTTTGCTGCCACCTTTTTTGTTAGTTAAACCACCAGGTCGCACAATGTAGTAGCTCAAACCAGTTTGTTGTTTGTAAGCCTCTTTCAATGCATTCTCACCCTGTATGCTTAACCATCAGAACTCATATTAAGGCAGATGATAGGTATGCACATGTTTGCCAGAATCTTATCACCAACAATCAGTTGCTTTCCATATATAAAGATTAGTATGCAAGGATGATAGTGCATACTTACGCTAGCAATTCTCAAGGCTATGTGGTGCAACTTATTCTATTGTGGTTACTGTAGAACCATAAATCAGCAAAACCATCAACACCCATTCTGTCAGCTAAGCAAGAGCTTCAATTGAAGATGTGCCATCAGGCAGGCAAGATGAAGTTCCTCACGTGTAATGAACATAAGCAAACAGGTAGCATGAGAAAATCAATTATCTAATCCCATTTGAAACAACATGATATTAAGGACTCGAAACAAAGATATTCTTGTTATGAAGCGTGAACTTTCACATCAATCTCCACCACAAATAACCACACTCATTCATGACATTTCGATCACAACTTAATCATAAATACAATAGAAACATCAGTCACAAGTAGCACAGACTCAAGACTCAATCAGGTAGAGCCAATGTCCACTTTCTAGAAAGGGCCCCTGTTAACCAGTCTGGCAAGGAATACAATAAAAGCATCCCCAATGATCACCATAATGGACGTGCAGTACCCTCATAGGAGTCATACTTCAAGGACGGCAACAGCCCAAACAATCGCCTAGTCAATGAAAAACAATTCATGGGCATGTGTATACCTTCTTAATGAAAAAGCAGCAGTGAGGCTTGAACTCAACCCGAGGCCACAAAGCAAAAGTCTAACCTCTATATCAAATCATTCAGGATATGAATAAATTTGAAACGGGCTTGGCATTAAGGCAGAAAGAAAAGAACCCATATTCAAAGCTGTATATATGGTGTTCGCTTATTTTTGTGTTCTGCATCTCTATGTGTGGGCATAGAAATGTGCAAATACAAGCTAAAGATAGAACAAATTCAAACAAATGCATATAGCTGAACAGATATACACACCTATCAACTGGCCACTACTTAAATAAAAGATTACACATATAAATAAAAGATTACACATATAGAATCCACGTCTGCTGATACAGCAAACATACATAAAAAGAATTAAGATGAATCCATACAAACCCCAAATTTACCCAACAAGTGCAGCTATAAGTTCATGTAGAGATGGAAAAGAGAGAAGAAAAAAGGGAAAGAGACTTGGAGAAGGGGGCGTGGAGCAAATTTTGCACTGTTCATAGGTCAGGAAAATAATAAAAGATATGGAAGGAGAAAAAGTAGGGAGATGTAACCGTTTTGCATCATATAGGACACAAAACTAGGATAAAAACCTACAGGAAGTCAGTACACACCTGTACTTCAACAGAATAAAATGCCATAAAAACAAATGTTGTGAATTCTTACTACTCACCTTCAGCTTCCATTGAAGCACGTTGCCGAATCCAGTGTTCAAAATAATGGAGACAGGATGCAAAGGGCGGGTTACACACATGGATGATACAAGGACAAACCTCTTAACCTGTTCAAAAGTAGTATATTTCTGTTTGAGAAGCAGAGTCTTTTGTGAAATTTTAAATATGAAATTCCTTCATTCAGAAAAAAAAAATAGCCTTATTAAAGAGAAATGTTGCTTACTTTGGCACGGGCTGCAGCTTCACTTAAATTCTTAACTCCCAAGTATTCGCAATTTTTTGGTGTGTTGGCATTTGAACCTGGCAGACGCCAACCTGCTGTAGCTCCAACAGTACAGATAACAACATCTGCACCACTGCATGCTAGTTCTAAGGTTTCAATCTTAGTTATATCTCCTTTGATAAATTTAACCTTTCCACATTCTTCCCCTAGAGCAAACGAAAAAAAAAATCAAGCGCACATTATACACACAAAATGGACATTTCAAATAGAAAAGAAAATCATCATAGCCATCAACAAGAAAAATTGGAGTTACCAATCGCTTTTTCTGCCTTTTCCTGATTCCTAACAAGTGCACTGACATCAAACTGTTCATTTTTTTCCAGAAGCTTTTTTGTTGCCTGGGTGAATGATGTAATATGAGTTAGAAAGTATTAAAAACTTCTTCAAGGTTCCCAAATACTCCATTGGATTCCAAAATCAACATGAACTTGGGATTCGCATTTGCAACAATATTCAAGAAAAGAAGACAAAAAGGCAGGCGAAAAAGAGTAGATTTAAACAATAAACAGCAATAACAAATATATCAATATAAAGGGAAAAAAGGGAGAGAGAAAAGTTAGGAGAGAGCAGGGGAGAAAGTTAACAGACGTAACTTTGAAAAATGCAAGATGGTCATGTTCATGCTCATGGACCATGGTGGTGGTGATGATGACCACACTGATTGCTTACACAGACTACATTTATATCAGCTAATTAAATCACTAAATCCATCAACGCCACAAAGCATCGCAAACATGGATATTGAAGTACATAAGCACTACCAGATTGAATCATTGAACTATATAAATTCCACAAGCATTCAAGTACACATGCAACAATCTTCAAAGAAGCAATAAGCAGTATACGAGTAGATGAAATCAGAAAGCGAGCATAAGATATAATACCCCACCTCCTCTGGCAGAATATTTTTTTTACCAAAGCATTGACCAGAGAGAGTCACAGGAAGTTTTGCATGCTGTTAAATCTTGTACCACTATGACCATTGACATTGAAGGGGGGATTGTTGGATACAATGTTCAAATGGTCCAACAATTGAACCTACCAGCATATGATGTACATGCTTTAGAACCCTCTACACAAAAAGCGCGTGGCATCTTGGATTAGACAAACAATTTGACACTACATGCAATCCACGTGGGTTTGATACCCGCCAGTGGCAGTGCGTGGAGATGTTTTTCGCGAGGTGTTTTTTTTTAGCGCCAAAGTTGGCGTGGATTTGAAATTGTTTTGACGAAAGATTCTTTTTACTTTTTTCGTGGCGAGGATGATCGCATTGTTTTTGTGATAGCTTTTCAAATTGGCTTTCTACTTGAGACTCATAAGCTATAAATTGATGGCATTGGCTCATTGTTGAGTATCTTCTCAAGGCACAAGGCATGCTCAATGCAAGTTGAAGAAGATCATGAGGAGAGTTCCTACACTCTTGGAGGAGGTGTGCTCTACATCTGGAGTATCTGGAGGAGTTTGTTTCAGCCAACCATCAGCATCACTTGCTGAGTTACTCTGAGTAACAAGTCTATTTCTATCCCCACTTGTTCACTCACTAGTTTCTGATTTAGGTTAATCAAAATTAGGGTTTGTTGTAAAACAGTTCTAAATTGTTCATATTCTCCATATTCTCACACACACACTCTTCATACCTCTTAGGCACTTTGCACACAATTTCTTGTATCTTCTTCCTATTTCTGCCTAGATTCAGATCTTGTCAATTTGTATCATATTCACACATTGTAATTTGACATGGGAATATAAGATAGTGTCGGTGAGCATCCTAGCTTACGGTTACATTTGAAAATATTGTCTACTCTCTCTCTTCTCTCACTCATCTCTTTTTGGGTATTAAGGTGTGTATGTTAAGGTTTATGTGTTGGAAGATCCTATAAACCTATGTTTAATTGTTATTGAGGCCCACCCCAAGTCCAACATGTGCATATGCAATGTGCATGTGCAATGTGCAATGTGCAATGTGCATGTGCAATGTGCAATGTGCATGTGCAATGTGCAATGTGCCCAAAGGTAGAGCACACTCTTCCAAGTCTAGAAGACTTCCTCCAAGTAGAGCACTCCTCTAACAATGGATGAACAATCCTTGAAAAATGATAGAAGTGACCCGTTTAGGGTCCTTATATAAAATTCCAATGATTTTGGCGATAGCTTTTTTAGAAGAGCATGCGCATAACCTCCAAAAGCATACTTTCGTTAAAAATAGCAAAGGTAATTTTTGTGCGCATAATTTGCT